>VDFB02380387.1:70527-112362 GCA_007258455.2 Sequoia sempervirens | reverse complement strand
CCTTCTTTTGTCTATAGTGGGGACAATACTCTGTTAACATCTTCTCTTCCTTCTTTTGCTTTTTCTTGGCTTGAAGTGTATCTAGATGGGTAGCTAGATTATTGATAATGTCTTGCTTGAAGTTTGCCAATAAATGAGTGATCTCCATTATTGAAACTCCACTGATAGTTGACTTACCCATGGAATACTGATAAACTCTCCCTTTCTTTGAAGCTTCCCTAGAGTAATTTTGGCATATTTTCTTGATATCTTCCCAAGGAACTTGGGAGATATCTCCTCCTGCCATGAGGTCCAAGGAATCAATGCAACTGTCATTGATTCCTCTCAGGAAAAGCAACTTTTTTGAATCCTCATTAGGTGCATGGTGTGGATATTTTTTTAGGAAAAACATAAATATTGCAATGTAGTCTTCCAGGTTCTCATCTTCCTTCTACTGCATCTTGAAAATGTCACCTTCTCTCATCTCAATACCCCTGCAGTATTCCTTGTATTTCTCAAGGAACTTTGTCTTCATTTCTTACCAAGTTTCCATAGTATTTTTTCCTAGGCTCATGAACCATCGTAATGCAACTTCCTTTAGAGTGGTAGGAAATAACTTTAGCTGATGGGCATTAGTAGTATAATCATAACTTCTACAGAGTATGTCAAACTCAAATAAGAAGGTATCAGGATCTTCTATCACAAGTCCATAAAACTTGGGGATTGTTGAGGTAGGAATGTTCTTGATGTTTCCAACTTCATTTTGATGGGCAATGGGAAAAGGAAAATCTGGTGGGTTAGGTCTATTCCCATTTGCATCACCCATTCCTACTTGTTGTGGTTCCAAAGCAAGGGGGTTCTCAAACTGATTTTGATCTTCAGAGGAGACTTCAAAACTAGTTGGATCAGGATATGCGTTTGCAAAAGGGTGTGGATCTTCTTCTTCTTCTTCTTTTGGTAAATTCTGATATTCAACTATCTAGAATGGATTAGGAATGTTAGGAAGGAATCTCCCATAAGCATCCCTTCTCCTTCCTCTATGCATGCGGTATTACTCACTATCAGTCAACTCACACAAAAATTGGTAACGAATAAAGGGGTGATTACTTCCTAAATGAGGATATGCTAAGAACAACTCCAAAAATACTACAACAAGAAACTAACAATGACTCCAAAAACTTCCTAGATTGACACCATCCCCAACAATGATTCCAAAAATGTCGGCCTCCTACAATTATTTCATAACTAAGCCTTTATAGCCATGATTCAAAGATTGGACATCTAACCTGAACAACTACTTTAATCATCATGAAGGTGCATTTAAATTTTCAACCCAAGGACGTGAACTTGAAATGGGCTAGCACATTATGTGCACTAGGAACTCTTAAGTAGCCATTCCTAATCTATAGTTGAGAAACACACAATACTGGAAGTGAATTACTTGAAAGGAAAATAAAGAAAATGTTGAACCAACCAATTATACTAAACTAAAATGCATAACATGAATAAAAGATCCGAGCAAAAAAAAAAGGAACTACTCTATCTGCTTTGGCTGTGTAGTACCCCTCCATTTTTCTTATGTTTTCTAACAGTATGTTTCACTTTGTTAGACCCTAATACTTTGTTTTGATGTATTTGATTGCTGACAGTAGAGCGATGGTGTATTTATTTTATGATGTGATGATACACTATTTGGTGGTGTTTATTTTTGACATGCTTTACGTTAGCATAGATGTTTACTTGAGATGTTATTGCTATATATGTTCATGGTAGATTAATTGATATTTATTTTGTCAGTTCGATGTGATTGTATTGGTGAGGAGAACAGAGTTGCATCACTCGCTTGTGAGTGCCCTATGATTTCTGCGATTTTCTTTTCACGGTGTGTTTGAATCATGGATTATATATATATATATGTATGTTATATGTTTGATTGGAGGATTGCAGGTACATGACATCGACTCCACCTAGTTTCATAGGTCTAAGCATGTCAAGACTCAATGATAATGTTGATTGGGAGATAGTAACAAGGTTTTTCCAAGTCTAGCCTCAAACCTAGTCACAGTATGCCGTCAGTTTAGGTTTGGTATGTTTGGTTGTCACGTCTTTGTTTCTCTTGTTATTTGTTAAGCAAGGTTTATTTTGTGAGTTTAATGTTAGCTTAATGTTCCTTTTAATTTAGTGCTTATTTAATTAATTTTAAATATTGTAGATAAATGTTTCTTATTTTATTTAATTAATTAAATTCGTTTATTCGATAAGATAATTTAATCATTGCGATTAAAGTTATTTTATTAAATAAATTAATTAATTGGTTAAATTTCCTATTATTGAGTGAATAGATTAAATATTCTTTAAATGCTTTTGTGTGAAATGGAATTTTAAATATGTATTAAAATAAAAATGAAATTAATTTTGAATTCTTAAATTCAATAAAATAAAATAAATTCTTGATAATTGTTAGAAGAAAATATGTGAGTTTGTTAGAATATATTTTTTTGATTTGCCATGTGTGTTGGTAAAATTAAATGCAAATTCTTGTTGAGGATTTTCTCAGAGAGAATATTGCCAGAATTGGGAAAGGCAGGAAAGCACTTCACGGAAAAGAAAAGGAACAGAGTATTGCTAGAAAAATTGTGATTTTTATTTGGGGTTTTGATTTTAAAATTTTGGAAGATCTCAGGATTATTTTTGTTCAAAAATTTGCATTTTTTTGAAAGTAAAGATTTGTTAAGGGCTTTGGAAGTTGCACGCAGCAGGCAAAGCTTTTCTTCTACTATCAATTCTTCAAGCTACAGGAATACATGTTATTTTCTATTTAATTAGTTTATTGTGTATTGAAAAGATTGCTTGTATAAAGATTTATTTTTGTAGAAATTTTGTTAAGTTTGTAAAATTAAAAGATTTCCTGTAGAAGTAATTTTGATTGAAGCTTCTGTTCTTCTCAGTGAAATTTTATTGAAAATATTTCTGTAGAAAATTTGTTACCTCTCTATGAAAATTTCGAAACAAAAATTTATAGTGAAATTAGAGAGCAACCCAGGGGGTTATTGTTAAACAATAGTAAAATTTCAAAAGAAAACAAAAGAAATATCTGTAGATTAAATTGAGGAAATGGAAACCTCTATCATAAACTTTGCTAAATATTTCCTGTGGAAAAGATTTTGAAGTTTTGATTTGAAAATGAAACCCTCTGTTATTGAAATTAAAATCTCTGGTAAAATTGTGTAAATTGATATGTTTCTCAATTTCTTGAAGAAAACCCCCTCTGAAAATGATTACATGATTATAATATTTTATTTATTGTTTAAATTGTATATATATTTACATATATATATGTATATAAATAATATGTAAATATATATATATGTATATAAATAATATATATACATATGTATTTTATTGTGAAATTGTTTTGTGAAATTTTTATTCATTTATAAAACTGCGAAATCCGTACGCGAATTTTTAAAAGTCGCATGGATTTTATTCACGGAAATTTTATAAAAAAAAATATTAAAAGAAAATGGGGAGGCACAGGGGGCTACCCCCACAGCCGTTCCCCATAGGGGAGTCGACTATAAGGGCAGCACCCAGTGCTGCCTTCACAAGCAGTGTCGGCGCTACCTGCACAGCTGTACCCCATTAAAGGGTTCGGCTGTGTAAGGCGGCCGACCGCCCCTGTCTTTATTATATGAAATTTAAATTTAAATTATTTATTTTAAAATTAAAATTAATATATATATATATATATAGTATTTTTATAAATTTATAATTGTGTTTAAAAATTAGTAATTATAGATTTATTTTAGGCAAACAAAAATATATATATATTTAAATAAATTTTCAATTATAAGGATTTGAATATGTTTTTATTTAAATGTATAATATATTGTTGATTAGTGTATGAAAATCAAAAATAGATATTTTGTGATGAAATGTATTAAGTAGAGAAATAAAAAATTTCATTATAATGCATGAATGTGGAATTGGGAAAATATTAGTTTTAATGTTCATATTGAATGAAAAATGAGTTATTTTATAGTTGATTAATTTCATACTATAAGTTATTGATTTGATTGGATTTAGTAATTCCTAACATTAGATTTTTATTATGCCTGAAATGCTTTAAGTTGTTTTTTTAATTCTTGTTGAGAAAATTGGGGTTATATGGGATTATAAGTCTTCTAGATATAGTTTCTTCATGAGGGAATTGTATTTATGATGATTCCACATTTTGAACAAACTAGGGTAGTGCACATAGTTTTATTTAGATAAGACACCTAGTTTTATGAACAGGTTGTGATGTCTATTGTTATATTGTTGTTTATTTTGATGTTAGTTTATGTGCACCTTGTCTACCCTTAGTTAGTGGAATTAGATTCCTTGTGTTATTATTAGGGGAGTGGCTCTTTATGAGGGCCGACAGACAAAGTGGTGCAAGGGTAACTCATGTGGAGTTAGTTAATCAGTGAAAACTAAATCAACACATTAGGTAGACTAAAATATTTAACTGGATTAATAAGCCTCACTCATGGACTCAAGGGCTAATTCAGACTTGGGGATGAGTCGAGAAGGCTTGGAATGGAAAAATCAATATCTAGTCTCTATGAAAGGTATTCGATTCCACAACAGATTGCATGTGGGGCCGAGTTTCGTAAGAGGTTACCAGGGTAACCCAAGATGGGGGCCAGAACCTAGGAAGAAACACCTGGGTAACCTATGCAACATTGTGATGACACTCCACCTATAATAATAGTATCCTTGTGAACTTTGTGTATTTGATCATTCAGTTCTGGAAGCAATGTAACCATTAAGTTAAGTTGGTACTTGTATAGTTTTGTCTTTGGGTTCATCTGTGTCTAGGATTTATAGGTTATGTCTAGGTAACCTCTTTACTATCTCCTAGCACAGGGGGTGGGCCTACGGGTACCACTTGGTTGGGTGGAACATGCACCTTACACCGCTGGGTCCCCAGTTCTTGTTTGTGGCGATGAGTACTTCTTGGATGGGGAGCTCATATGTGAAAATATACTTTCTCTTTTGTATTAGTGGAAACCTTATTCTTGTATCGCTCCTCAATTGTATTCAGGGAGAGCTTTTGTAACATGTAATTGTACACTTTTGTATGACCTACCTCATTTGGAAATGAGTATTGTAAATGTTATTATAATTTCAATGTAAGAAAGAATCATATTTGTTCTTTATATCGTTAATGATGTAATTTAATTGTTAATGAATGTATGCTCTTAAGTTTATGAGAATTTAAATACATGCTATGTTAGTTACTATTGTCATATTTGGGATTTACAAGTAGTGCATCGTTGCGTATCTTAGGGAATGTTTGCATTAATGAATTTTATGTTTACACTTAGGAAAAAGATTGTTACACTTTCATAGTCATTGCAACATTCTTTAGGTTACAAGATGGGGCATTACAGGCTACAAGAATAGACACATAATGGACTTCTAGTGGTTGTAGGAACAGTCAGTGCCAAATTTCTAACTAAGTACTAAAAAACAAGTAATACTAAACTAATGCTAAACTAATAAAATGGATTACTCACCAACTGGGCCCCCTTGGATAAGTATCCTCAAAACTAACAAGAACTCAAATGATCGAACTCAAAACTTTATTTCATTCACTATAAATCATGAATACAAAGAGTAATGTATCAAAACTAGAGTACAAAATCATGCAACCTCTTCCTCTATTCTCACATATAAATTGACTAACTAACCAACTAACTAGGAGGAAGGAGCATCAGATTATTATTTATGCTATCAACTAAACAAGGAAGTGAACTCCATGACTGGAAGGACACCAATTAGGGAAAATAGGGAAAGTGGAGCGATGGTGGTTACGCATGCTTGGAAGTCGGTCAGACATGCAAGTCAGATGCAGACTCAACACAACAGTAATGCTCGTGCATGCTCAATCATTAAAGTCCACTACAACAAGGCAATTACACTCGGCTGCATGGAGAATCTTCTGTCAGTGGTCTTCTTGACTTGGAGCGACTCCTTTGTTGGGAATTATGGTGCATGCCCAGTTGTGTCTTCCTCAACTTAGCACATTAAATCTGCATGGAAAGGTCAATATGCATAATAACTACACATCTATAACCACCTTAAGAAACATTTAATAACCACATGCAAAATCAATATAGATAGTTCACATATTATGCCAAATATCATTAAAGCTTGCAAAGATCAACTGTCAATGGTTTGAGGGAAACATTATGCCAATACCAACTCCTAAGCATTAAAGTCCATGACATCTATGAGCAAATAGACTATAGATTCTCCCAAAAACTAGACCAAAAACTAGGCTCATCAGGGGGTATAGCAAGCCTCCTCTTTTGTATTTTAAAGAAGTTATTCATTTTGATGTGCCATCTCTTCTAGGCATGATGAAGCAGTTCAATTTATAATGCATAGATCAAATGAGTTCATATTAGATAAAAAATAAAAACCATGCCAAATCAGCTAAGGAGTTTGGAGAAAATTCTTAATCGATTGATTATATATAAATCTAGATTTGATTGCTAATTATGTGCTTTATATTTAATTAAATACTTTAATTTTCAAGTCTATGGGCATTTAGATTTACTTTCCCTTCTTAGAAACCTAGACTCAAAGAAATAGGTAACCTATTTAGGGCACATGAAAAATATTTTAGTTACAAATGACTATTTGTTTGTTGTTTTCTCAAGAATGGTAGATCATAATATGATTTTTGACTTGGGGGTCCATATTTCAATAACTAGGTGGCTTTATTCATCAAACCCTAGCATGTGGGTTTCGATCTAATGAAGGAGCTTCCTTCTAAAATACCAATGTGGTTCCATTTGGTGGGATTAAGGTATCTCATAGTGATTCTATGATCAAATAATTATTTATTTTTCCCTATGTTGCTAATTTTATTTATTAAATACAAAAATATATGTTTCCAATTGTTAAGTTACTTTGTGGACCTAGTAGAGAGTTGGCATCCTACATGCAAGGTGAAAATACAAAGAATGTGACACTTGCCACATGGGTACTCATTTGGAAAGAAGAAAACATCAAAGCCTCTAAAATGTGTGTCATCTTGACAAATGGTAGTCTAATTTGGATTTAAACTTTTAACGGGGCCCACTTGTGAGCATATTCCTTTCTTAGAAAAGCAAAAGAAAAGGAAGTTGACACTTGTCACCTAGGATCTCATTCTAGCATTGAGCATTGTGAAAACCTCAAGGAGGAGCACCATGATTCCATGTGGCAATGGTTTGACTTGTTGATTGAAGCTTGGAAGAGAATGTTGCTAAACAAAGACTTAGTTGTCATTGGGAGTGAATAGGAGTGAAAGATGAGTTCTAATTTGGTAGTTGACTTGATTTTCTCTATGTGATGCCTAACATGTGAGGTTACTTGATTTTTAGAGTTATAAGTGATAGGTCAAAACTAGGGTAAAGATTAAGAAATATTTCAGCTTGGTCTAAGTATCAATCTGGGGATCGTAAGCTTGTGAGAGGTGCTGCAGAAGTATACCTAAGGGAGGAAAGCAGTGAATAAAGTGGGGATGAATGTAGCTAGAACACACATAAATTTCCTAAATGAAAATCCGGTTCAACTTTTCTATTCTGCCTTTCTAATAGGAACTATTATAAAAATAGTAGCAATTTGTGACAATAACAACAACAATTTGTGACAGTAACAACAACAATCTGTGACAATAGCAACAATAATTTACATTAAAAAATAAAACACACTTTGCTAAATTAAAAATACTGAAGTCAAACTTTAATGAAATACTACATCCCAAACTTGAATCACAAAATATTTTATCAAACCAAAGTATAATAAAGATGCTGGAATTTAAATCACACAACTATTAAAGTTTGAAAGCTATTGAAATTAAATCGAACGGAAAATAAATAACACACACAAATATTAATAGTAAAAATAAATAAATGTCACTGTGCTTCACTAGGGAGTGGGCCCTTTCTCCGTGGTTTGCAGGTGAGATGGGACGAGAGCCTTTCTACACTGTTGTGATAGAAGAATCATTTTATTTTATAAAAAATGATACAATAATCTTCATATAATATCCCCCTTACAACATGCTAATTCACCCCCCTTTATAGCTATTACATTGCCTTATAAGGCATGAAACAAATTACAATTTGTTTTACTATTCATGCCCTTCCTCCTATTTCTGTGTATGGATTTGTTGCATTATTTTTCTAATATTATGCATATGCTTTTCCACACCACCTATTATATTTTTTCCAACCTATTTTGTTGCATTTTCTCCTATTCCCTTGTCGTCTTTTATGGCACTATTTATTGCTTGTGGGTTGGAATAAAACCAACCATAAAAATAGGAGTTTGTTGTGCCATAAAAATAGGATTTTGTTGTGCCATAAAAATAGCTATTTGTTTTGCCTTTGTTCCTCATTATTTTATTAGTTACAACATCAAATAATATATGCTATTTCATGGCATATGAGTAGCACAATAAATAATTATTTAAAATAAAATTAATTGCTGAAATTATTTTCTACTGTGCAGGAGACAAGAGGTTCCTATGAAGAATGTGACAAGAAGTTTGTATGTTGATGACAGGAAATCTGCATGCTGATGACAAGAAATCTGCATGCTGCAAGATATATTTTCCAGGGATTGAAATCATAATTCTTATTAGTAAATACAATCAATAATTAATTTCTATATTTTATCCAAAACTATATTAAATATTGCTTATATGTATTTAATCATATGCAACATAAAATGGTAAAATGGTATGATATGGAACGAAAATGGAATGTGGGAATGGGTATGAAGGCATATGAAATAGGCAAAAATGTGGCATAACATGGGGCATAATTGTCTTTCATCAATAAGCCTTGCATGTTCTTGCATATTGTTGCATGTGGTTGCATGTAACTACATTTTTAACAAGTTGCTAATCGGGTCGCTCAGGACTCATGCATATTAGCGGTTTCAGTTTGCATGCATGTAGAGAATGTGGGATTGACGCATAACAATGACGGATTCCCATGTATGAGTGAGATATATTTATTCCTTAGTGCATTTGTGTGTAAGAGAGAATTATAATATCTGAGATACTGTTATGTTGTCGAATTCACTCTAGAATCTTGTATCACAATGAATCAACATCTACAAGAGCATAAACTCTAAAAATTGTCCTAGGCATGAGAGCTCTAATTCTCCATCATTTCTCCTTTCATCCTTGATAATTAAATAATTTTGATTATTTAATTATTTCCTAATGTCATAAGTCCTCTATTAATTAAATAATTTTAATTATTTAATTAATCCATTTCTAGCTTTATATTTTCTTCTCTTGATTAATTAAATAAATTTTATTTATTTAATTGTTATTTTCTTTCCATTTTGAATTAAATTATTACTTAATTCAAAAGTCAACCTGTCACAAGTCCTCTATAATTAAATAATGTTTTCATTATTTAATTATTCAATTTTCCTCTCCAAACAAATAATTTTATAATTATTTGAATTCCTCCTACAATCTCTTTTTTTTTTGTGCCAACCTCTTTATCTGTGTCATTCTTATCTCTTCATGTCTCATTTAATTTACACCCTTGATTGAATTATATTATAATTCAATCTCATCCATTCATCCTTAATCAAGTCCTATCTTTTCCCTAATTTATCCCTAACCCTATTTCATACTACATCTTTCAATCTTGGCCATTGATTGAAATATCTTATTGACATTAAAATCTCAACCCTTCATTCAAATTTGTCTTTTCTATAAAAGACCCTATCCTTGTCATTTTAATCTATCTACATCTTATGCATTTCTAGAGCAATTACATGCTATAGTGTGAGACAACTATCTTTAATATTTTGCTAGTCATTGTCATAGGCTACTAGTACATACTCAAATATGAGGGCATTGAGTTCATTTCAAGCAAAATAGAGAAGGAAATGGAGGTGAAGCAATGATGGCATGAAGACTTTATGGTGATATTACTTTATATTTCGTGTTCTTATGCTTATTTGTGCTCTATTGTTGGTTTAGGGTTATTTTTTATGCTATTTTACATTAACTTGAAATTTACCCTAGATTACATTGGTGAACCCAACGTGAAAATGACAAGATTTTGCATAAATTTTTGAATTTTTTTAGTTTTTTAGGTCCGCGACACAATTGACAGCAAAAACAACACAATTGCAAAGAGATAGTTTGACACAATTTACATCTAGAAAGTCGCAATTGCTTCAAGATTAGGAATATCATTTGGGTTGCTTTCATTTTCATATTTCTGGTTTATTCTTGATTACTAGTTTTTATTTTCATCATCTAACATTAGTCTTGCATCATATTAGCCTCTGGTTCAGTTGAAATTGCTTGCCCCTTTTGTGTTTTTCAGCTACAAATTTTTGTGACGTATTTGCTTAGGGCATCGCTGCATCTATTTAGAAAATCATAGCATCATTAGTTTGCATCCATTTTTAGATTTTCTTGTTGTCTCTGGTTACTGGTTTTAGATTCTGTAGAACCCCAATCCTTGACCTGTACAAACACAACAAACAAAACACATCATTAGATCAAATGCAAGTGAGAATCAAGATTCCCTATGAAATTCATTTTCAAAGTTCAAATAGGAAAGAAAATGAAGAAAATGAACCAAGAAAGAAATGAAATCTTATTTAAGCATGCAAACTCTCAATCCCATGGGGGAATTAGTGCCATTTTGATGTGGAAAATGACCCTTTCCCAATCCCCTGTAAGCTTTGTGATTATTTGATGAAGATAGAGATTCCTTGGTTGAATTTCTACATAACCTAGCTATGAGTGATAAAAATGGATGAAGAATGGATGATCTTTGCTTCAAAAGATGATAATGACTTTGGCTCCCATTCTCCTCCGCAAATGAGCATTATGATTTTACATTGATTGTGGCTCCCTCAACAAATAGAGAAGGCCTCTATTTATAAGAGATAAGGATTGAAGAATGAAACATATGGAGGATGTGCGACTAAAGATGATCCAATGATAAAGTGCCACTTATCAACATGCCAATAGACAAAGGTTGAGCACATTTTGGAGAATGTGCAAAGAGGGGGAAGATTCAAATTCAAAAGATGGCTTGAAGGATGAGGTGAAAGGTGAAGTTAATGCCACATGGCTCAAGAAAAGGACATGTAAGAGATTTTAAATGCTTTGTTGGATGTACAAACCCTTTTGGAGGTTTTTTTCAAATTTGGGGAATATTCCAACCATTGATGCCTTTTTGAAAGAAAATAGATGATTTAATAAATTGATAAATTGATTTTCATGAGAAAGTGGCAAAAGCTAGAGGATTTGATGGATTTAGATTAGCATTAATTAGGATTTGATTAATTTAAAGGAGATTAGCTTATTTGACCATTTTGACTTAGATTTTAGGATTGATTTAAATCAAAATGAGAGGAATATGATTTAGACTTAATTAAATAAAGATTTTGATTTATTTAATTAAAAGGGGAGGATGTTAGCTTTAAATAAAATAAAGATAAATTTATTTAATTTAAATGAGATGACTTTAGAGATTAAATAAAATGAATTGTTTAATTAAAAGAGTGATGATGACTTAATCAAATAAAATTAATTTATTTAATTAAGAGATGAAGAGTGATGAATTTAATCAAATACGAATTATTCGATTAAATGACTAGCAAAGGAGATGATTCATGGTGAAATGGTGTTGGTAAATCAGGATCAATCATATATGATCAATTTGGTACATTTTCCATGTCTACAGATTCTATTATTTAACATTAATATCGTATTAGTTTGGTTTCTGGTTTGGTCAGAATCAGTCATTTTTGTTGTGTTTTGCAGCCCTAGGGTTTATTTGTCACAAGTGTGAAGGACTTCACCGCAATTACAGAGGGTTCCACCACATGTGTCTGATGCAGTCACCATCCTAAAAGTTGTATTCGATAAGTTTTGAGCCTCATCTATCAAAACTAGTGAGCTACAACTACTAGTTACAAAGACACAACTACCTGCTTTCTAGAATCTTTAATTTTCTTAGGATTTCTCAATTTAGTATTTCTGCATTTGGTACCTTAGGTGTTTTCTAATACTAATATATGCTTTTCAACATGTGGCATAGGTGGAAAGGAGGCATTTTCATTTTATTTTGCTAACTTTTTTTCTTGTCTCACTTTGCAATTCTTGTTTAAACACTCATTTGGTTAAAATTGACTTGCATATTCACTCATTTGGGGTAAAATTACTTGCATACTACACTCATTCAGGTTAAAATTAACCTTTCATACTCAATCATTGTTTTTAAAATTAACAACTTTTCGTTAACTGTTTTCTTTCGCATATTGCTTTGAGGGTTTAAAATAAATCATTATCTTCTTTGTCTTGTGGTTTTGCATTTTTTGTAGAGGTGTGTATTCTCTTCTCTCGCACAATTTTGATGATCTTGAGAATCAAAAACACCTCTTAACACTTGCATTATCACCCACACATTTTTATTTATTAAGGTTAATGAACACTATGCGAGTGTGAGAAAAAAGGTGTTGTGTATGCTCTGTCCTTGTACTTTGTGTGATCTTGGGGATCAAAAACAACATACTTGTCTCACTTTTGTTTTACCTTTAGAGGGACCTACCTAAGAGACACATCCATATGAAGAACTCAAGGGTGAATCCAACTTGTTTTTCCCTCGGACCAGTATATAAATGGATGCGACGGAAGTCTTATTCCTCATGATATGTAGGCCTTAGTCATACAGTGTCATTTAGAATTGGTTACTACCATAAAATGTATAAGAGCCCCTAGTAGGAGTGATTAAAGCCTTAAGTGGCTTGCTAGATTCTCACAAGGCGCCATGTCCCCGAGTTGTAACTAATATTCAAACTAGTTAGAAGCCACCCTTTTACTTGAGTTTTGGTGACATTCTTAGTGCCGTGGTGTAGCATCGCACCCATAAGACTTTTATGACCAACATTTGGCTTCCTTCAGTGACACAAAAATCCATGGCTTGCATAAGTTACTTGCCTTTTGGGCTTGTGAATTTCCATGGAGAGGGTGATTGTGGCATCCTTCCAGTGTAGGAGGCCCCTACCCATTCATTATCATAGGAAAGAGGTGATACATACCCCAAAAGGGCATCTCGTATGGGTGTCCCTCCTTTGTGTTGAAGGAGATTCCTAGAGTGGGTCTAAGAGTGACACCATTGGCCATTGACCTTAGGGATAGATAAGTGTTTTCTATGTGTGATATTGTATTCGATATGTGCCATACTCATGGAAATTTGGGGTGAATAACCCCAAAACACACACATTGCAAACATAATTTTGGACATTTTTAGACTAGCCCAAGTGTCTTCAAACTATTTGTAGTGTTTTCTATTCATAATTTTCCAAATTAGATCCAAAATTAAGTCCAAAACATTCAACCTAGGTCAAAACAAGTTGTCTACTACAATTTATTGTCATTCACTGTAATTTCTATTCAAAAAACCACAACTGATAAACCCAAGAGATTGCAACTATTACACAGAACACCACAATTGTCATTCAAAACAACACAATTGCCTATTGTTGAAATTTTTAGGGAAAACTAAGATAGTCCATTGTCTGATCAATTCTTGAGCATCATCTTGTCCTCTGATCATAGACTTGCAATCACCAGACTTGTCATTTTCAGTCCATCCACTACCATATCCTTGCATTCTTTGCATTAAATCAAACATTAGGTCATCTCTTAGCTTGCATACACCTTGCTATAAACTTTGGATTTGGAAGTTCATCAGACTTTAGAGTAGTCCATAGGTTACAAAATCAGATTTATCTTGACCTTACTTTCCATCAGTTTAGTCCTTTGTCATTTAGGTTGGCTCCTCAACTCACAAGGCTAGTTTGAGACCACCTTTTTCAACTTGTCATTTCATTCATTACCATCCATTAGGTCTTCATAAAATTATATTTTTCTCCTTGGCTATCTTAGTTTGATTAGTGACCTTACCTTAGACTTACCATAAGGTGCTTAGTTTTCATAACCATAGTCATCATTTTAGGTCATATTACCATTTTCACCACCCATCATCCCTTCACATTTGCATTACATTTGACATACCTTAGTCCTAGACATACTAAAGATATTGACCTCATTGTGACATTATCTTATGGACATCTTGGCCACTGTCACTTTGATTATTTATCTTGATATCATCCTTAGACATCATTTATACCTTCAAAAATAAAAAAATATAGGCATATTGCATATACCATAGATATTGAATTCATTGTGACACTATCCTATTGGCATCTTAATTATTGTCACTTTGATCATTTATCTTGGTACCATCTTCATACATCTTCCATAGTTTGAAAAATCCAAAAACATAGTTGCATAACCTTGGTCATACCTTAGTCATAGTCATACCTCTGCATTACCATGCCTTGGAAATCATATCACATTCACCTCCACCTTTTGCAAGTATTTTTATGGTCGAAACAAGGTTGCAAAAGAAATGAAAAGAGATGGACTTCCCACAAGATGATGAGTTTTTCAACCCCTTTTGTAATTATTCCCATGGGGTACCTAGAACACAAAATTCATTTCCCAATCCATTTGAAAAAATCATCATTAGAGACAAAGAAGGATGTTTCACTATAGAAGAAGTAGAGGCTGCCACACAAGATCCCAAAATAGCCTCTTTTGTGGATGAGATAGTGGCATTAGACCCCAACGTTTCCTAGCTAAACTATTATCAAAAGAGGCCACATTACCCCCATGGTTTTGGCGTCAATACGCTGCAAGAAATGCCTACCCCAAACAAACAAAATCAAAGACATAATTCCTCTACCTCTAGTGGTTCCATCCCACAAGTCAACAATTCCATACCATTAGGAGGATCGACACAAGACTCAACTAGAATCCATACATCACCATTTTGCACCCAAACAATGACACAAGGAATGACACAAAACACAACACAATCCATGACACCACCATTTAGCACCTCACTCAATCCATTTTCCACATCCAAAACCATGGGGTCATCATCTTCCAATCCATTTGTCATGGGCCTAAACAATACAAGAAAAATACCTAAGATTGTTGTTAATGGTCCTAAAACTCCTATGTCAAATGCTATACCAAACATGGGGGCATCTCAGCATATCATTACATCATAACAAGGGCCTACTCCTCATATACATGTACAACACAATACCCAAGGGTCTACTGGACAAACAAAACACAAGGTCCTTTCACACAACATGGCAACCAAAACTTACATGGTCACACTTTTGCAAGTTCATGGAAAACCAAATCTAATCCCACTTACACAAATCAAATTCCAACTTTCAACCAAAATTCTCATAACCAAATACCACCTTTCATCCCTCATATGCAAAACCAAAATCCATCACATACATTCATGAACAACCAAAATCCATCTCACAACATTGGATTACAACATGCCAACATGGACAATACACAAGACACGTCATTTACCCAAGTGGGTGTCCTAGCAACTCAAATGCTTGCCTTGCAACAACAAATAGAGAACATGCAAGTATCCAACAAGAAAAATTACTCTACAAAAGACTTGTTTCCATATCTATTCGAAAAAATTCTATACATTCCTCCCTTCCCACATGGCTACATCATGTATAACTTTCATAATTATAGAGGGAAGGGAAATCCTATCGAACATGTGAGAGATTTTTCTACAACTTGCATAGAAATTGCATATGAACCTACATATCTATTGAGACTATTCCCAAGAAATCTTCTAGGACAAGCACTTGAGTGGTTTGGACACCTACCAACTAGCATACAAACATGGGGAGACTTGGCTAACAAATTTGTAGAACACTTTGAATTCAACATTGATAATGAGATAACAATTTCCACCCTATGTTATACCACACAAGAAGAGGGTGAAAACTTTGTGACATTCTTCCAACAATGGAGGGGTTTAGCTAGCAAATGTCCTGTGGAAATTCTTGAAAAGAAAAAAGTTTTCATGTTTTTGGAAAACCTCAATTCAAATCTAAGACATGAACTACGGATGCAATGTTGTGCCTCATTTGAAAAATTAGTAGAGAAAGGAATTATCCTTGAGAAAGCACTTATTGACAAGGGAGAGATCAAAACCTTCAACAAGAACAAGACTACCCAAAACACTTCCAATGACAACAAAAAATATTGGGCCCACAACAAGAATGTGACCAATGATGGAGTAGTCGATGCTAAGACAATACACACAGGCCCTACCATTACACTAAGGGGAACTAATAAAACCAATAACACACCATGCACCCCCAATCATTTAACAAATTCCATCCAAAACATACAAGAACAAATAGTCCAAAAGAAGTTTCCCACAAGATGTGAATATACTCCCTTAGGGGAGCTCATTGAATTTTTCTTTA
This sequence comes from Sequoia sempervirens, assembly GCA_007258455.2. NCBI lineage: Eukaryota > Viridiplantae > Streptophyta > Pinopsida > Cupressales > Cupressaceae > Sequoia > Sequoia sempervirens. The sequence continues at coordinate 95,961 of VDFB02380387.1, read as the reverse complement.
AATAAATATTGCAACACAATGACATAACACTTCCTGATGTGAAACCATATGACCCTGGGAAATTCAAATCTTCTTGGTGGGATGATAATTCCTTTTGTGACTACCACTAAGCTAAAGGACACCCAATGTCACAATGCAAACAAATGAAGAATATCATCTAAGACCTCATTGAAAATGGAACCATAGAAGTCAATGGAAAACAAAAACCCTCCAACAATGACCATAAAGTCTTTACAAATCCTTTACATGACCATGGAAAAGGAAAGGCCTCCAATTTAGGTAATAAGACTAACAATTCTGCCAATTACACTAATGCCAACTATGACTATACCACCATAATAAATCACATTTGTACTATTGAAAATTATGTCAATACCATTACCATCAAGAATTGTCAGAATGTTCCATCAATACCCGTCAAACCAAGGTGACCTTCTAGGGTGCTCCCCGAAAACAATCACAACCAAATTCTCAATACAATATACTTGACCATTTGGGGAAGACACTCGTGCAAATCTCTATCCTTGAGTTGTTTCGTATATCACCTAATCATAGGGCCATTCTTGACAAAGCCTTACAGGACATTACTGTACCCACTAACCTCAGTGATTTCAATCAATTCCAAGAGATGGTGGGCTACTTGGCTAATTCCCATCATGTCACTTTCTCTGACCAAGACTATTCTACCCAAAAGAAAAACCACAATGACCCCTTGCATCTTGAAGTATTCGTCCACAAACATAAGGTTAGACGAGTATTGGTAGATGGTGGAGTAGGGTTAAAAATTTGTACCCTCAAATTGATTAAGGCATTAGGCTTCTTTGAGGCATGTGTAGACACAACCAAATGCATTGTTATCAAAGCATATGATGATAAAGAATTCTCTTCCAAGGGTGTTATCACACTACATTCCAAGTCTTGGAACTTGACCTTCCACACAACCTCCTCCTAGGCTGACCATGGATTCACACCATGAAGGCCATACCATCCACATACCATCAATGTCTCAAGTTCCCTCATGAAGGCACTGAAATTACCATTGCAAGAAATCCTAACCCCTTTCAATATTGTAGTAATCTGAAGGGGACTACTCAATTCTAAGTGTCTGTTAATCAACAAGCTTCATACTCCACTTCATCATAATGTACATTGATCCATCTTCATTGAACAAGCCATCCAATCCATTTACTATGTCATCAAACCCCAAGGTCCAAGTCCATGACATGGGATGTGGAGAATACCGTATGGATAATTTACCAGCAAAAAATAATGCTAATGCTATTGAGAAAGTTAAGAATTCTAACAGTCATGTCAAGAAAGCTTTAGAAGGTACACAAATAGATGGTTGTGCTTGGATCAAAACTTTTTGGGATCCTAATGATACATCTGCCTTTACCCTATCCACTTCTGCTAAATCCTTTCATGTCCATGACAACCCCATGTTTGACCAGGATATCTATGATAATACACTATTTGATCAAGATCCTGTTGAGGATATCCAAACATCATCCCTCCATCTCACCTGCCCTAGGATAGGATATGCATCTCCTATTGTTTCCTCTACTAAGATATCTTTCCAAGTCGTTAAGGATGTACAACCCTCCTTTCAGATTGGTAGTACCAAAAAGGATAGTCCTAAAGACCCCATTGATGTCATCGCCACTCTCATTCAACCACCAAGCATTTTTGTCACTCCACCCACTTCATCCATCTCACTCACATCCATCCACATCATAGACATGGATCAACTAGTCATATCTCAAGAAAAGAATAAAGGAAAAGCTCTGATGAAAGAGCTATCTTTAAATGGATATCAAGAATCAAAAGACATAATGAAAAGAAAAGTAGATCAAGAAAATTCCTCTAGCCACAATAAAAATCTATTGGACAAATAAAAAATACAAGTCAAAAATGAGCAAAAGTCAATCTCCAAATATGCCTCTCCATCAAAAATCATCGGAGGCATCTATCAAAGTGTGAATTCAAACAAAGATCTTGTTGATTTGAGGTCTCCTTGTCACTTACACTCATTCCATACATCCCATCCAATTCATCCATATTCACACATTCATCATGTCATTCCGCCTCCATTGGTGATGTCTTTCAATGTACCTTTGATGACAACACCTTCATGTACTCTAGCTCATTGGTTATCCAAAATCCTTGTTGTCTAAAGCCTAGTGGACCATGTAGTGTACACATTAGGGATCATACCATAGCCTCCTTCATCTGTTGCATCTATTGTCCTTCATATTTTCCACTTACACTCCTCATCTAGGATCAGGCCCTTTCGTCTAGCATGGTTATCCAAATTAGGTCATTGAATTGTCATTAAAATCTATGGATCAGGAATTTATCAATTCTACACTTAGCTTCAGAGAGCCATGTCATAACCATTAAAAAAATTTAAGAAAATAGTAAAGAGAAATAATCTTTCCAATAGTGAAAACCAATTTGATGGCACTTTGGATAAGTACCATGGTGAAAACCTAACAAATAGGTGCCATGTGTAGTTGAATTTTTCTCTGTCATCTACCATCATTCCAATCCAACTTTTCCTATCATTTTCTCTTCCCGCGTCATCCATAATAATTCCTAGTTGTCATTTTCATAACCTGGAACAATTGACATTTTTCTGTCTTTTTTTCCTTTCATATCTACTCGCTATAACACCCATCTCATTCCATCCCTAATAAATTAATCTTATACCCAACTAGGGGAAAATACTTGACTTATGTCATCCTTGGATCCTACACTTACTATTGAGAGGTCACTATATCAAAAAGACAAAAAAATGATAAAATGACAAAAAGATAAAAAAAATCAAATATTGTCAGAAGAAAAAAATCATAAAACTACAAAATCCAAAAAAATCAAAACATGTCAAAACACAAAAGCATCAAAATAATTGTCAAAAATCCCAAAAATAGAGTCAAATTCAGTCATGTTAGTCCAGGTCCAGTTGAACTACATTGCCTCTATGACTTAACATAGGCAAGGCCATTTGTCGATAAGCCCCTGAGGCACTAGGTCATTCCTTTAGGGTTTGTTGAATAATAGTCAGATCATGGTTCAATCCTTTGTCAATGAAACAAAGTCAAGTCATGTCAAATTACGAGGTCTTTGTGCATTGTAACGTAGGCAAGGCCATCTGTTGATGAGCTCTTGAGGCTACCTAGGTAGGTCCTTTAGGGTTTGTTGTGTCAATCATAATGAACCAGAAATTATCAACTTGAACAAAAATAGTTGTCAAAACATCAAACAAGTCACAAGACAAACAAGCCAACAAATCATCATGTCACCTTAGTTAATTGTCAAAACAGTCAACAAACACCAAGTCGGCATCAAATAGTCAGTGTCCTTGTAATTTGGACATCGTTATTAATAAAACTTTTTCATTTTCCTTATACATGTGGTCACATGATCGAAACCGGACTTGACATATTATACGACATGTTTCCTCTCTTGAAACCAGGCCTTGTGAAACAATCAACTTGTCAATCACCTAGTTAGTCAAACATCGACAAACAATTATTAGCAAACACTCATAATGGTTGTTGAATTTTTTAGGCTAGTTTGTCTTATCTTTTTGGATTTGTCTTTGATTCATGCTACTAGCTCTCTCGAGGATGTCCCATGAAGGATTTAGAGGAGCGAGGATGTCTCATGATTCTTTTCTTTGATTGTTGTTTGTGGATTGTCTTAGCAAAAAGACTAGGGAAATTTTTCCTTTAGTATGAGTTAGGACATTCCTTGTATGCAACTGTCTATTTTGCAAGTGGATGAACTTGCACACCTTGGTCTATTTCATACCATGGTGTTTGTTGTCCATTTGTTTTTGTAGACACTAAAAAATGTCATAAGCCTATGAACACAATTTTTCATATCAATTCCCCCTTCTGCTTGCATAATTGAATCATTTTAATTATTTAGTTATCTTCTAAGGTCACATTCCTCTATTAATTAAATAATTCTTAATTATTATTTAATTAATCTGTTTTCTCCTTATTCCTCCTTTGATTAATTAAATAAATTTTTATTTATTTAATTGCATCACTAATTAATTCTCTTTTCCTCTATAATTAAATAAATTCCAAATTTATTTAATTATTTTCCATTTTTCTACTATATTTAAATAATTATTTTAATTATTTAGTATTTTGTCATTTTCCTCCACTTTTAATTAAATTGTTATTTTAATTGAAATTCAACCTTTTCCCTTTCTTCTATAATTAAATAATCATTTTTATTTAATTATTCACTTTCCCTCCTAAATTAAATAATTTTATACTTATTTAATTTCCTCCAACAACCTACTTTTTTGTGCTAACCTCTTTATCCATTCCATTCTTATCTCTTTACTTCTCATTCAATTTCCACCCTTGATTGAATTATCTCATAATTCAATATCATCTATCCATCCTTAACTAAGCCCTATCTTTTCCCTAATTTATCCCTAACCTTATTTCGTACTACATCTTTCAATCTTGGCCATTGATTATCATGTCATATTGGTTTTTAATCCTAGCCCTTCATTTCAAATTTGGTTTTCTATAAAAGAGGCCTATCATTGTCATTTTGGGATGAACATATTTTATGCTAATGTCATGCTACTAGAATCATGAGCAACCACATTCAAATCTTCAACTCAACATACTACATTCAATATTTTGAGGTTTGCATTGCATTTGGTTTGATTTAAATTATGTTTTATGCATATTTCTATTATTTCCATTTTGCATGCATACAGTTTCATTTTACCGCCCAATGATGGTTAAATGCAAAGCCTTGCATAGCAAGATATACATATTTAAATTTGTCTCCACTAATGCCATGCTAACATCCATATCTTTCATGCTAACATTTCTTTTGTTCGCATCTTGATAGCGTGCTGTGACACACAAAAATATCCTACATATATAATTATGTTAGGAAACATTATAGATAGCATTATCATCATACACATCAGTATATCAGGTCATCATATTTGCATGAGAAAATACAAAAAAATATAGATTATATCCATATAGCATGCTAAGTTCATCACATCATATCACTAGATCATTGTATATTAGTATGTCATTACATTTACATCACATCATAATCATAGTCCATTATCATTTATCACATTGCATATACATGGCATTTCATGTCACATCATAAATAGTACATGGCATCCATAATTCATTAAGCATATATCATAATGCATCCATATAACATTCATTAAATCATAATATTAAATGTATCCATCTATCCTCTAAACATCATATACATAAGCACAAATTCATCATCATCATATTGAATTAACATATAGCATCATCACATAATCATAAAAGTGCATAACCGTCATGGACACAATCATAACCATGTAACATCATAACATAAGACTACATGTCATAAATTGCCACCAAAATCATATCAAATATCACTCAAAATGTGTCATAGTACAATGTCAAGATGTATTCATATATAAAAAATGGAGCTCATAGGCTTGATGATCAAAATACAAGTGTCTGAATACACATGTCAAAATAAGCCTCTAGCCCAAACTACTATCATCCCATCTTGGCAACTACCATGGTGATGGCATACTCTCTCATCGAGGTGACCCTATGACCTGTGCTCTAATTGTGGCTTGTCATATGGACCTTTCTATGGCATCCCTAATACCCCATTGCTACTCTATGACCTATTGTGTGAGCATCTGCTATGAGACCCACCGCTACTCAAGGCCTCGAATGCGTTCAGTGCTCTACACTCTAGTGGAACCTCGGCCTCATACATGTCTCTATCATACTACCCTTGTCTGCCCACTCTCAGTAGTATTGCAGCTGTATCTACACTCAACCCACTGAGGGTGGAAGTAAACTCTACAATACGTTGCTTAACCTCCTACATCCTGATCACAGTTGTGTCTCTCTTTGTCTATAAAGTATCCTGCTCGACCCTCAATCCATCTCTCTCTATCCTTAGTGCTCCCACCTCAGCCTCTAGTACCTGGATCCTAGCAGATGCCTACTCTAGTCATGTTTGTAAATCAGCTATCTGTTGATCAACTGGACCATCTCCTCCTCCGACTCCCACCTCCTCTAATCCCTCCTCCACATCAACCCCCATAACAATCCTCTCTTGGAGGACCCGCTCTACCTCTCCCATATCTACCTCTACCCATCTCTCCTCCTCCTAGTGCTCCTCCTCCACCTTGACCTCCTCCATCTCTACATCCTAGTGTCCCACCTCAAGAGTTGGAATCTCCTCATGACGCTCCTCCTCTGCCAGCCTCTCCTCCTCACCCTCCTTGCGGATCAATGGCAATGGCCTCACCACCTGCTATCTCCTTTCCCTCCTCCTCCTATCCTGACCTCCTCATCTCCCTCCTTTTTTGTCACCTCTGTCATCTCCCTGTCCTCCTCTCTTTCCTCGATCCCCTCTTTGGCTTCGTGGGCCCTTGCCTCGACACTCTACTAGCATCAATTGATCTGGGTATGTGTATGGAACTAGCCTGTGGGTACCCCACCATGTGTCATACACTGCAGTAGTCCCTGGATCCACTACACAACCCCTCCAATCCCACTGCACTAGTTGTAGTGCATCTATAACCTTCTTGGTTGTAACCACTAGTCCTTGTTTTCACCAGGGCATGTTTGGACTAATTTTTATTGGCTAAATGTGATAAATGACATTATATCAAAGAGGGGAAAAATGTAGACACTAAAAATTGTCCTAGGCCTATTAACTCTAATTCTCCATCATTTCTCCTTTCATCTTTGATAATTAAATAATTTTGATTATTTAATTATTTCCTAATGTCATAAGTCCTGTATTAATTAAATAATTTTAATTATTTAATTAATTTATTTCTAGCTTTATATTTTGTTCTCTCCATTAATTAAATAAATTTTATTTATTTAATTGTTATTTTCTTTCCATTTTGAATTAAATTATTATTTAATTCAAAATTCAACTTGTCATAGGTCCTCTATAATTAAATAATGTTTTCATTATTTAATTATTAATTTTCCTCTCCAAACAAATAATTTTATAATTATTTGAATTCCTCCTACAATCTCTTTTTTTTGTGCCAACCTCTTTATCTATGTCATTCTTATCTCTTCATGTCTCATTTAATTTACACCCTCGATTGAATTATATTATAATTCAATCTCATCCATTCATCCTTAATCAAGTCCTATCTTTTCCCTAATTTAGCCCTAACCCTATTTCATACTACATCTTTCAATCTTGGCCATTGATTGACATGTCTTATTGACATTCAATCTTAGCCCTTCATTCAAATTTGTCTTTTCTATAAAAGAACCTATCCTTGTCATTTTCATCTATCTACATCTTATGCATATCTAGAGCAAGTACATGCTATAGTGTGAGACAACTATCTTTAATATTTTGCTAGTCATTGTCATAGGCTACTAGCACATACTCAAATTTGAGGGAATCGAGTACATTTCAAGCAAAATGGAGAAGGGAAATGGAGGTGAAACAATGATGGCATGAAGACTTTATGGTGATATTACTTTATATTTCATTTTTTTATGCTTATTTATGCTCTATTGTTGGTTTAGGGTTAGTTTTTATGCTATTTTACATTAACCTGAAATTTAGCCTAGATTACAGTAATATTTTTTTACTATAATATAATTGATCTATGCTTTGGTGTGTGTGGATTTTTTTTCTGAAATGGTTTTCCCACATAAATTTTGTGTCTTATGGTTTAATGTCTAAATCTAAAAATAACTAAATGAATGTGCAATCTTAAATGAAATTATAAGTGTAAAAGGATTTGAAACAAATTTTTGTACCCCTCTCTTGATTGATTTTCATTAGGAAGGTTGTTTCCACATTCGCTTTCCTTTTAGTTGGTGTTAGATCCTAGCCAACTTTGTTTTCCTTGTTTGGTTTGAAGGGTTTTTCGTGTAGATCTAGTTTCAGTGGGAGTTTTGTAGAGAAAAAATTGTAATCTTGTTGCAGGTTTAAGATGACAAGAACATCCTGAATGATAGAGATGGAGAAATTTAATGGTAGAAATTTTGAGTTGTGGAAACTCAAAATGGAAGATATGTGCATAGACAAAGATCTATGTGTTGAAATATTTGGGGTTAAACTTCAAACCATGGCCAAGATGTATGGGATATAATGGATAAAAAAGCCAAGGGTTTGATAAGACTCTATTTGGCTGACTTTGTTCTCCTAAATGTCCATGAGGAGAAGACTCCAACTAGTCTATGGAAGAAGCTTGGTGATATTTATCTATGGAAATCCTTGGTAAATGAGTTTTTCCTAAGAAAAAACTATATTCTCTAAGGATAGAGGAAGGAGTATCTATTGCAAATCACATGAATGCATTCAATACAATTGTTGCACAACTAGGTTTTGTTGGTGTGAAGATTGATGACAAGTACAGTTACATGCTATTTCTATGTTTTTTCTAGACTCATGGGACCACTTGGTGATGGCTATTGGAAGTACAACTAATTTCAAGATGGAAGATGTGGTTGCTTCACTGTTGTCTGAAAATATGTAGAGGAAATATTTTGAGATGGCCAAGGAGGCCCTATCTATTTGTGGTAGATCAAAGGGGAAAGGAAAGAAAAAGGAAAAGAGGTCTAAGTCCAAATCTCTAGGTAGATCTAAGTTTCCTGGTAAAAATTACAAGGCTAAATGTTGGAACTGCGATAAATCTGATCATTTCTATAAAGATTGCAAAGAGGAGAAAAAGAAGAAAAATGATAAATCCTCTAACTTTGAATTCTCATGTGAATATGTAGATGTAATTGTCGTATCCTTGGAAACAGATGCATCAAAAGATATTTGGTTGATTGCCTCAAGTTCCTCTTTCCACATAACCTCTCATAGAGGTTGGTTCTCAAAGTATGAAGAGTATGATGGTGGGAATGTGTACCTGGGTGATGATTCTCACTTGAAGATTGTTGGTTGTGGAAGAGTCGGGATCTAATTCCTTGATGGTAGAGTGAAGGGGATTGATGGTGTATTTCATATACCTATTTTGGCACAAAACCTACACTCAATGAGTAGGTTGAGTGATGTGTGAGTGCAGGTTGTTTTCTCGAGTGTTGGATGCAAGATGACCAAAGGTCCTATGGTACTTGCTAAGGGTGTTCAGATTGGAACGTTGTATAAGCTAGATGCATGCATGATTCAGTGCAATAGTACTTCTATGAAGTCCAAGAAAAGGTCTTTGGTTCAAGTCATCCTCAACATCAGATCAAGTAGATAAGAAGACTATTGTTTCTACATATAATGATCATGCTTTTTGGGTATGTGAGGGTGCCAATGCTTTGGAGATAAATCTCACAGCTGAGAAGAAAATGTTATGGCACCAAAGGCTTGTCCATATTGGTGAGAAGGGTCTTATAGCTCTGAAAAATAAGAGCCTTGTTGAAGGCCTTGATGATTGTAATCTCAAGTTCAGTTTTTGTGAACATTGTATTTATGGGAAACAACATCAAGTTTCATTTTATTCTAGTTCTCATAAGTCTTATGGGGTTTTGGATTATGTGCATTCTAATGTCTTTGGTCCTATTAATGTTCCTTCATTATCTAAATCTATTTACTTTATCTCATTTATAGATGAATATTCTAGAAGGATATTTGTGTACTTCCTCAAAAGTAAATCAAAATTTTATTAGTTGGTTTAAGGAATTCAAATCCTTGGTTGAAAAGTATATTGGTAGAAAAATAAAGTTCTTGAGGATGGATAATGGCAGTGAGTTTTTCTCCACTAAATTTGACAAGTTTTGTAAGGACTGTGGGATTGAGAGACACAAGATAAATCTATATACCCCACTAGAAAATGGCTCGTTGTGAAGATGATTAAAGGAATGTTGATGAAGAGGGCTAGGAGTATGTTGAATGGTGTTGGCCTTGAATAAAATTTTTGGGTTGAAGTTTTAGCCACTGCATGTTATCTGATCAATAGATCTACTTTGTCTCTTGTTGAAAAGACACCTGTTGAGGTGTGGTCTGGCAGGAATCCCTCGATGAGACATCTCAAAATATTTAGTTGTGAGACACATGCCCATGTTCTTAGTGTGAAATTATCTAAATTGGAGAACAAGGAAATGAAGTGTATCTTCATTGGCTATGGTGTCTATGTGAAGGGGTACAAGCTTTGGGATCCAGTTGGAGAGAAGGTTCTCTATAGTATAAAAGGATTTGAAACAAAGTTTTGCAACCCTTTCCTGATTGATTTGCATTAATAAGGTTATTTCTACACTCTTCTTTCCTTTAACCACTTCAACTTTCCATGGAGTTATAGAGACTTAATATTTTTAATCCATATAAATTATTCTTGAGAACCATTGAGTTCTCAAAAAACATTGGAAAGAAAGGCAACAATATATTCTTACATCTATGTTGAAATTGATTTTGAATAATCCTTTGCATGATTCTTTAGAGATAATATTAAGTAACATGTGATATATTCAATAAATAGGTTATGAATCTCTCCCTTTTCAATATCAAGTATGCCATGTTTTTTTGGTAATTCACTATGTAATTATCCTAAGAGGACTCCAAAGGTGCCATAAGTTTATGTAAAATTTCTTGTAGTCAAAGTCAAAGCTAAAGGAAAATACTTAGAAGAACCAAAATCAAATGGTTTATTCTTGTGAAATATCAAAATAAAGGAAAGTATGTGATTCATCAAAGAAAGGAACCCCCAAAAGATAACTTTCATAATAATTTTGATGTTCTTGACAATTTTAAAAGTATAAAACCTATTGTGTATAAAGAGACCCATTTTGGCTATTTTTTATATTCTTATTTTACCCACCCTAAATAAAATTAAGGAATTTACAAGCACATAGATGGTATCTAATGAAGTAAGTTTATCCCCTTCAAGTCATCTCGAAGAAATTGTTTAGAGTCAAGAAGTTAATAATGTGGTTTCTAGAATTTATATAGGGTTTGATTCATTGACAAAATTATTTTGGATGATCTTGTTTGTTATTAAGATGAGTAGGGGATGGGCCCCAAACCCTTTAGAGAAAAGTATACTAGATTTTCTATGAAAAAAAAAGCAATAGATTAGCAAAGGATAGAATTTTGGTTGATCTTGTTTGTAATTTTATGTTAGATGCTTCTCTTTCCTTGGGTTCAATGGATGATGGTAAGAAAAAATCCCCTCACCCATTAGGTTTGAAAAAATATCTTAAAAAAAGTGAATAGAAAAAATTTCTAAGGTAGGGAGGAAACAAGATCTATAGAATGTTAAGATGACAAGGGAATATTTTATAGAATCTAGTGCTATTAAGATATTAGATACTCACATTTCTAATTCCCAAAAACTATTGTAATTTCTTAGAATGCTAGGTGTTTGAAAAAAACCCCTCAGCAAAAGGTTGTTTGGGCTCTTTTAAGAGATCATAAACTAAACATTATATTTCTTCAATAAACTAAAAATTCTATGGAGGAAATGGTTTCACTATCATAAATTAATAGAAATGGAATCATATGTCAATGTATTGGGGCATGAGGTTCAATTGGAGGGTTGGATTTTTTATGGGACCTTCAAAGACTAACTCCTTCTTGATAGATAGTGAATAGGAATTCATTATAATGATGCCTACTTGTTTTATTTTAGGCTTGTTGTATATTCCTTACCAATATCTATGCTCCTATAAATTTTCAAGGTAAGGCTATGATTTGGTTTTGAATTAGATTTTTTTATTCTCTAATTGCCTCTTTCTCCTTGATCTTAGTTAGGGATTTTAGTTTTATCCTTAGTCTTGATGAGAAATTAAGTGGGCTAAGCTAATTGGTTCTATCCTCAGTTTTATTGAAAGATAATTTATCTTTTCTTAATTTAGTGGATGTCAAACCAAGTATAGAAGTTCTTACCTAGAATAATAGATAATTTAATTTTCATCCAATTCTAAGACACTTGATAGATTTCTAGTCTCAAATTGATGGATAGGTGATAATTGGGATTCTTCTACAATTTTGGGGTGGAAGGGATCAAATCATTCACCAATTAATTTTTTCTCTTCTTTGTTCTCTATTATGAAAAAATACCTCTTTAAAATTTTAACTTATGTGGGTTAGTGATCCGAATATTTTTGAGTAAATGTGGGCTTGGTTGCTAGAGGGAAAACCTCCTTTTAGGACTTCTATTGAATCATTTTTAAAAATACTTTAGCTCAGTAAAATTAAGCTTAAGCAATAGAATAGATTTTCTTATGGTAATATTTTAAAAAAAGGATTAGGTTTAGGAAAAAAATGATGGTATTAGGTCGTTCAAATTAAGGAATTTGGAATAACTGAGAATATATTTGTTCCAAATAACTTAATGAATGGGAGCCCAAGAAAGAGATATATTAGAATAAAAATAAAGAATATAATGGCTTTAGAAAGGGGATAACACCTCATTTTTTCATAATTCTACCAAAGGAAGGAGTGAAAATATTATATCTTCTCTCTCTTCAACTCAAAGAATAAAGGTTACCTCAGATTAACTCATTTTGGATTGCATTCAATCTTTGGTTATAGTAGATATGAATAATATTTAAGTAAGACCAATATCTATTGGTTATCTTAATATGGTTGTGTTTCAAATTAAGAAAAAAAAATCCCTAGGCCTAAATGGGTTTAGATGGGTTTATAATATAAAAAATGAAGAAATTTATGATATCCTAAAATTTTCTCTACTTGAGGTGATACATGAATCCTAGGCCAATAAGAAAATTCTTAAATAAATTAAATATTTTTTTCTAACCTTGATTCCAAAATCTAAGGGGGCTAAATCTCTTGATATGTTTCACCCAATATCTCTTTGTAATGTGACATAAGATATTTACCAAGCTTATTGTAGAGAATTTGAAATAGTTCTTGGATTCTTTTATATCTTCTAAGAAGGGTGGATTTTTTAAATATTTTTAATCTTGGATAGTATCATTATAGCTTCCAAAGTTATTCATGCTATGACCAACTCGAAAGAAAAATATATGTTTATTAAGTTTGAAATTTCTAAGGATTATGATAGAGTCATGCAGTCACTCCTTAGGAATGTGTTGCTTTCTTTGGGATTTTTTTTAGGGTGGATTGATTGGGACATGTGTTGTGTATAATCTTCATCCTTCTTAGTTCTTATCAATGGCATTCCTTCCCCTTATTTTTTAGCTTTCAAGGGGCTCTGACAACGGTATCATTTATCCCCTTATCTATTTATTCTGATGGTTGAAGGCTTGAGTAGATTAAGATCCAAAGAGCTAAGGGCATTATAAAATATTGGTCTTGGACTAGGGATCTCAAAGCACAATACCACCTTGATGTAGGAGCATCCGAGTGTATGAATAATTTGCATCAATAAATTTTTTTGTTGTAGTATGGTTTTCTCAATTTTGGTTTGAGTGTTTAAATTTTATTTTCATATTGGTGCCTATAGATAGGTAAATTTAAATTTGGGCAGAGTTTGGGAAGACAATTTGATTGGTTGAATTTATATTTATATCAATTGTAACCAATTTTGATAATGCCTATATTGAAGACAAATTAAATGTTTTGAAATATAAATATGTAAAAAAAAAAATCTTATACTGCCAAGAAAGTGAAACAGGGATTTTTTTTTTTTTTGTGTAGAAATCAAATAAATTGATACAAGGTACTAGGCATAGGAAGAGGCATAGGAAGAGGTGTAGAAGGTAGTAAAGAGATAGGAGAATCAAATGGCATAGGCAGTTGGAGAGATAATAAAAAAATCAGCACTAAAAAGAGAAGGCGACACTTGGAAAAGACAAAAAATAACAAAAGGAGAAGGGCTACATGGAGTTACAAATAAAGAAGTTCAAAAGAATTTAAAAAAACCAAAGATGCTAGGAAAAGGCTAGGTGTAGCATAAGGTAGGTTGGAGAATATAGAAAATGTCATAAGAAGAAGAGGGGAGGTTGTATGAAGATAGGGAGAACTGAATAGAAGTTAGCACAAAACCTTGTGCAAGCTGAAGCATAAAAAAATACGAGAGAACATGTAAGCTTTAGAAGATAATGAGCCAAGAGGGGCAGGCATGTTGGCTAGAAATAAGATTATGAATAGAGGAAATAATAAAAGGTGAATGGAGTTAGTTATTGTAAATGTAATTGCACATGTCACCTATTTTGGAAGACATAAGTTGAGTGAAAATTTAAAGTGCAGGAAAAATCAAGATTTGAGAAAAGTTTGAAATGGTGTAAATTGATTTTTGCAAGAGAATTTAATTGTCTAGTTGTATAGGCATATGGAGCTAGAAGAATAAAATGATGAAGTAGATTTGTTTGTAATAAAGGAAAGAAATCATGAATGAATTCACAAGTTGTTTTGATTTTCAAGTCTCTGGTTTGTTATGTAAATTTGGTAATAAAAAATTAAATGAAAATTGATTGAGCTACAAATTCGAATTTCCTAATAAGATACTTCCAAATTTTATCTATGTTAAATGGTATCAGAGCAAGGGATCTTGAGCATGGACAGGATCCACTAGGACCTATGGGTAGAGAAGAGTGTGTGAAGCAGTAGAGTTGTCCTAGAAGCTTGAGAGAATTGTTGTAGGTGTGCGAGGAGTCTTGAGGAATTGAGATCCAAGAGGGAAACCTCATGGAGATGCAGAGGATGTGAGTTGAGGTGAGATTATAGAAGATGAAGATGGGATGGGTTGTGAGGAGACTCACGAGAATATTGTTCTACAAACAATATTGGGAGAAGGTAGAAAATGAGAAGTTTGAGAAGATGGGACATATGGCCCATGAGGAAGTGGGAAAGATCCAAATGAGGATAGAGAAGTTGGAGAGGAATATTGGAAAAGATGAGAGGACATTGGTGAAGAGGAGTGAGAATAAGAAAGAGGACAACAAAAACGAGTGTTGCAGCCCAAGATGGAAGGAGAAATATGTGAGAGTAGGCCCTACCAAAGAAGTTGTAGTGAAGACAAGCCATGAGGAAGGCATGGAGAGAAAGAAGACAAGAATGAAGTGAATATCAAAGAGGTTGCAACAAATGGTGAAGGTAAAGAAGATTTGTTGGCATAAATTTCAGTGATATAGAGTGAATGGTTTGAGAAGATTGCAATGAATGAAGGAGAAATATGTTGTAGTAGTTGAAGACAACATCACGATGAAGGTTGATAGTGCAACTATGGAAAAGAAAGAGGTAAATATAGATTTTAATCTTTTTGTAAAAGTGGAAGTAGAAGATGCAATTGTAGAATTGTGTGTAGATGTTATGTCATTGTGTGTACAAATGGTAGAGGGTGTTGTAGGTGGGTTTTGGTGGAAGTTGATGATTAGTGGTAGAATGGACTCCACGAATGAGAAGAAGAGAATAGAGGGTATTTTACATAAGAGGTTGGACTATGGTGGACATGAGTCCATGAGGGGTAGAAGGAAGAGAATGCAATGTTGTTAGACGAAGGTGGTACATGTTCTAGCATGATGCTGGAAAAAGAGGAAGAATGATTAATTCTGAGCACTTTGGATAGCGACGAAGTTCATTGCAAGTTGGTTGCAACCTAGAAGAGTAGTAAAAATACTCAACTCCGCCATTTTGATCCTATTCTCACAATATTTCTACCCGACATGTCTAATGCAGGAGCCGAGCTTATGAACAATCTACATCAATAATTTTTTTTGTTACAGTATGGTTTTCTCAATTTTGGTTTAAGTTTAATTTTTTTTCATATTGGTGCCCATAGATTGGTAGATTTAATTTGGGAAGAGTTTGGGAAGATAAATTGATTGGTTTATTTGATATTTATATAAATTGTAACCACGTTTGATAATGCCTGGATTGAAGATAGATTAAATGTTTTAAAATATAAATATGCAAAAATAATAATAATCTTATACTACTAGGCAAGTGAAAATAGGGATATTTTATTTTCTATAGAAATCAAATAAATTGATAGAAGATGATAGGCATAGGAAGAGGAACACAAGGAGGCATAGACGGTAGTGAAGATACAAGGGAATTGAATGGCATAGGTAGCTGGAGAGACAATAAAAAAATAGCTCTAGAAATGTTATATGCATAGGAAAACTGAGAGGGGGGGTGAATCAATTGTACATTAAAACATCAAAACCCTCATTAACATTCAAATATTTATTATCCCTTAAACTCTTAATAAGATTTAACATGAAAGTAAACAAGTAAACATCAACACATCAAAATACCATGCATAATAGAACACCAAATTTATGTGGAAAACCCAAGAAGGGAAAAACCATGGTGGGAATTAGCTCACAATATAAAGTAATAACAACACTGAATACAATAGGCTCACACTCGGAGGGATCACTGCCCAAAAGAAAGAAGGGATCACTGCTAAAGGACTCACTATCCAGAAGAAAGAAGATAGAAGAAGGGGTGGCTCACTGCCAATTTGAACTGCTAACAATGCATCTCTCTTATGTTGAAGGTACAGTTCCACTGAAGCACAAGCAACTCATTCAACAGACTAAAATGTAGACACCTTCTACTCACTGCATTTGGGAGTCATATGCATTGAAGCTCACACTCAAATCACCAAAATTGATCACTTTCACATCTTTCACATCACCTACACAATTTGTTCAATCCACACAACAACTCACAAGTTGTATTTATGGGTATGTGCAGGATCATCATGGAAAAAACAGGCCCTTAAGTGGCAAAAAATTCAAAAAAAATTGAGTTAGGAAACTTGACGTAAAAATTTGAATAAGTTATCTATATTATTTCAAAAATATGTAAGAATAGAATCTCTAGAAAATTGAATGTAGTTTCGAAACTACTAGGTTTATTTAAAAAAAATCTATTTGGTGAAAATTTGAAATTTCAATGTAGTAGTACTTAAATTTCAGGGAAAAAATAACAAGTAGGTGTCTGTCTGACCACCCTAACCACAATAAAATGATAATATTTTTTTATAATATTTTAGATATAAGTAGAGGACTCATGTCCCGATGTGATTCATATTTTTTGTAATTTTTTTCCAAGTAAATAATTAATTATGAATTTTTTATTACAACTTTTAAAAAATAAAAAAAATCGTATGTCTGACCACCTTAACTTGGTCAAAACTTCATGAAATTCATTTTTTAATCCTATAGTATGTGAAGCATAGAATGTGACACATGTTTTGGATTCAAAAATGTGATACCGTTGAAAGCTATAGATGTTTTTCAATTAGCCTATCAATCAGGACTTTAGTCATAATTCAAATAGAAAATGAATAATAATTATTTATTAAATTAAAAGTAAAGCATAATTTATATTGGTGGAAAGCTGAGAATCTCCTTTAAAACCCTTTTTGTTTCATCAATTTTGGATTAAAAAAGTCATCAGCCACATACCCTACAAATACCCATCATATCGCCACTTTTTTGCCCATCATGATCCTACACATACCCTTATACCAATCATGACCTAAAACAATCTCAATTAGGTCGGCCTTAAGGAAATGTATGCACCTCAATTGTGCAACATCAAATAGGTCGGCACCAAACATTTCCATGGTATAAAGAAGTGAAGTAAAACCATGAAACAACTTAATTGGGACCCAAATCTACATTGAAACTATTCTCAACACTTCCACAAGCAACAATCATCCACCACAATTAGTTCTAACAAGCTAGGTTGGCCAAACCTACACTAACACTAATAAGCGATCACAAGCATGCCTCTTTAGGTCTAGAAACATCTCGTAAACCACACAACAACATTCCAAACACATCTTATAATGTTCCACATCATTAGAATATTCGACACAAATACTACAACCATCTAAAACTTAAGAACACCTTCATTGTATGCAACCAGACACACTGGCATAAACATCCAACATGCCAAACAACCTTGTGGAATGCCACAACACCTAAAACTTCAAGGAAAGGTAGATACAAACAATATAAGCACAAACCTAGATCTGCAAGACAAGAACATTCACTACAGAGAAATGTGGAGCAATCCCATTTCTCCCAGACACCCTATTTCACTAGATAGACATATTGTCAAATACATCTTCCATTGTAGAACAATCCAGAATCTGAAACTTTGGATATAGAACCTCTAAACACTTCTAAACACCTCTAATAATCATATCTAAATCATATAGGCATATCTTCAACCATAAAGAAATGTGGAGCAAAACACTGAACACCACTCTATCATATTGAACTCTCTTTTATTCAAATTTTCTTAAAAGCACTTGGAAACCAACTAAACCAACTGCATCAATAGCACTACTAACATCTCTGCAACACATCTACAACATCTGCAACACCTCTTATTAACCACAACACATCCATGCTACCAACAATCTCACAAACACAACTTTTGTAACTATATTGAAGACATTAATGACAACACCAACAACATTGTGTTGACATCAGTACCAACAACTCTAGGCTTCCAACAATTAAGGGTTGACCTCATCAACACTAGCAGCATTCCAACACTCTCTTCATATAAGGGGTTGAAATCAATGACAACACCCAAACAACTCACAAATAACTCAAGCTTCCAACATGAAAGAGGAGAAGGGGGGCACTTGGACAAGACAAAAAATAGAAAATAGAGAAGAAGGGCTGCATGGAGTTACATAGAAAGAAGTTCATAATAATTATAAAAAAAAAAAAGATGCCATGAAAAGGGTAGGTGTGGCATAAGGAAGGTTGGAGAATATAGAAAATATGATAAGAAGAAGAGGGGAGGTTGTATGAAGATAGGGAGAGCTGAAAAGAAATCAGCACAAAACCTTGTGCAAGTTGAAGCATAAAAAAAAAGAGAGAATAGGTAAGATTTAGAAGATAATGAGCTGAGAGGGGTAGGTATGTTGGCTAGAAATAAGATGATGAACAAAGGAAATAAAAAAAGGTGGATGGAGTTTGTTATTGTAAATGTAATTGCATAGGTCACCTATTTTGGTAGACATAAGTTGAGTGAAAATTTAAAGTGTAGGAAAAATCAAGATCGAAGAAAAGTTTGAAATGTTGTGAATTGATTTTTACAGGAGAATTTAATTGTATAGTTGTACAAGCATATGGAGCTAGAAGAATAAAATGATGAAGTGAGGATTTGTTTGTAATAATGGAAATAAAACATGAATGGATTCACAAGTTTTTTTTTATTTTCAAGTCTCTGGTTTGTTATGTCAATTTGGTAATAAGAAACTAAATAAAAAATTGATTGAGCTGTGAATTTGAATTGCCTGATAAGGAACTTCCAAATTTCATTTGTGTTACACCTTAATTTTTGGATGAAAAATAATTGATAGTTACTAAAAAATAAAAAACACAACCAACTTCAAGAAATCCTTAGACATTTATTTGGTTCCTTCAACAAAAAGAATTAATGAGAATAAATCCAACATTTTTTTCTTTAATACTCTTAATATGGCTATCCATCAAAGTATTATGCACATTCTTAATTTTAAATTAGGGAATATCCATTTTGATTGTTTATGGATTTCATTAACTTTGGGTATTATAAAAGGATATCAATGGAAAAAATATGGATAGGATTCATATGAGGATTAGCCATTGGATTTTTATATGCTATCTTTTGCTAGAAGATTGAATCTCTTAAAATGTGTCCTATAAGCTCTCCCTATTTACAAATTTATGGTTTTATTATCTCCAAAAATCTTCCTCATATATTTTGATACTATTTGCTATAAATCTCTTTGGGTAGAAAATTTAGAGTGCCAAAAATTGATTTTTTTTAGTTTGGATCAAGTTTGTGATCATAAATCTAATAGTGGCTTTGTCTAAGATAGTCTAAATTCAATTTTCAAGCTTTGGATACCAAATTATATTGGAGGTGGTGTAAGCACCCAAGTCACTCATGGGTGAGAATTCTTAGTTCTAAGTACTTGGTAGGAGTTTCTAATGAGAATATTCCAATAATATATTTGGTTGGGAAAGGTTTTATGGTCTTGAACACTGTAAAGAAGGGAGTTTCAATTGTTAAGGAATGTATAGTCTTGATTATTAATAAAGGGGATTTAAAGCTCGTTTTTGGAAGGATTCTTGGGATCTTCATCTTCCTATTATTTTAGCTTTCTCTCATCTCCAATTCTCCTAAGACAAAAAAAATATATAGTAGATTGGTCTAAAGTTGATGATTTTAAGAAGTATACCCACTTTGGAAGATCCTAAATATACCATTGGAAGGACCACAATATTTTTCCTAGAGGAGGATTATCTACAACTAGGGGTACTCTAGCTTCCATTCTTTTGAATATTCCTTGTAATTTTATAGAGGGAATAAATGTTCTCACATGGGGTAATGACCCTAAGGAAACTTATTCAACTACTCTTGGCTATTAGTATCTTGAATAAAATAAAGTTATGAATAAAGATTTTCTTTGGTGAAAAAAATTTGAGCCAAATGTAATATTTTTATTTTATTATTATGTCAAAATAATTGACTCACTTGGGATAATATCATTGAGAGAGGATTTATTGGTCTCTCTAACATTTTTTTGTGTGGCATGAGTGAATAAAATTATGTTCATATTTTCTTTCAATGTAATTTTTCCTTAGAAGTTTGGGGATTATGGTGGAAAATATGGAATAAGCCTATTATTTGTGCAACCTAGATTCATTTGATTTTTGGGAAAGAATGTGCCAACCTCTAATTTTAGATCTTTTTCTAGTTGTTTTATGGGGTATTTGTCTTATTTTTGTTCTTTGATAGATTTGGTTAGAGAGGAATCATTGGATTTTCCAAGATCATTAGAGTCTATCATATAGGTTTCACAAACGATAAAGATTTTGGTCAAGAAAACTATTGATTCCAAGTGCTCCCCTAAAGAATCTATTTCCACATTTGATCCCCAAATTTCATGTACTTTGGGGATATCCCCTTCTACTACTCATATTCAAAATGATGTTTTATGGAAGAATTTTAAGAAGGCGAATTGGATTGGTAAGTGTCTACTCACCCTCTTGGTTTCTTAATATTAATACTAGTTGATCCTCGAGAGGTAGCCTAGGGGTTGTGAGGATTAATGGAATAGGTTATGATGGTCAATATTTGGCTAAATTTTTCTTCACTACTTCCATGGAATGTTATACTAATAATTAAATGAAGGGCTATGTTATTCTTGTGCAATGAAAAAAGATTATGAATTAGTATGAAAGAAATTTATTTATGAGATAGACTCTATGATCTCAATTTCTCTTTTGAATAAAAGGAAATCTACTTATTTTTCATGGAAGTTGGCTTCTCTAGTTGAGAAAATTAGGTCTTGTTCCTAATTTTGATTTTGTTAAATTATTTGTTCACATTCCTAGTAAATGGAATCTAGTGGCTAATTATTTATCCAAATGGGCTACTAATAATAATGGTAACTAAAATATCACTAATTGGGGTATTTTCCATCAAATAAAACCAAGGTCCTTCTCCAAATGACTCATCGTGACCAAGATTAATGTATTTTTATTGAAGATTATTCAGAGTGTGAGTAGTGATTGGTTCAAGGATTGTTATGTTTTGTAGGGTTGGAAGTATTTTGTGAGACACCCTTAGATTTTTCTTCTTCTGTCTTTATTGATAACCATGACATTTGAAAATATCTATGTTGTAAATAGATGCAGATTCTTTTTTATCAATTTATAATTTTCATTTTTTCCCAAGGAAAAAAAATAGTCTATAGAATTAAATGCAACCCAATATCACACATTATCAGTAACTTTTTAATTTTCAAAAATTCTAAGAAAATAAAGAAATATTAAATTATATATTTTGGGCATTAGATGGTTGAATTTATCCCCCCAAGAATTTCTAAATGAAATATAACTAGCTAGGGGATTTATAGCAACGTGAATCTCTCTAAGATATTCAATTTACAAAAAAAGATCTCAAATGGTCAATTGAATCAAAATTTGTGGCCTTTGAAAGTTCCTACATCAATTACAATCAAATCAAGTAATATTAGTCATGACAAGTATAATCATGTCATAAAGAGTAATTAACAAAAAGAGAGGTTGCAAAGAGAGATTGCTTATCTTTTTCACTAAAGAATGTGTTCAATTGATGAAGACATTGATATCTATAAGACCCAGACAATTGTAGATGTTGATAAAAATAAAAATATTCCTATTTTCTTTGTGCTAGGTTGACTTTGCTATTATAGATCTAATTTGTACATGTAAGCTTTGTCTTTAATGATCTTTGGATTCTCACATATGAATAATTTTTATTGGACATTGAGTCCCAACAAGAAGTTAGGACCTAACTACAATTTTGATGTTCTCATTCCAATTGTTCTATCTTGTTAACTCTTACAAATTAGACTAGTAGAAAATAATGTTCTCTACCACACTCTTAGGTTTTTCTATCAAGCTTGCAGTATTTAAAAACACCTTGGTAGAGATCATGATTCAAACATGCACATGAATTGTAGAATGGTTGCTAGGTGATTCACATGCAATAGGATGAGTACATGCAAATGATTGTTCTTGAATGCTCTTGTATTGAGATATATATTCATATCTTTGCATATCAAGAGATATCTCTATGTTATTGAAAATAATATTGTAGACACCTACAACTTGCTCCCAAAGTTGACCTCAACACCATTGCATTTTCATCATCATAACACTAATGTCCTAACCTTTTATCATTAATTAATTAGACATCTATTTAATTAATTGAATTAACTTCCCTTTGAACATTCCCATCAATTAATTAAATATCTAATTAATTGAAATATTATCATAAATTAATTTAAAACCATGTTTTAATTAATTTGGAAAATTTTCATCCACCATCAATTACTTAAATAAATCTATTATTTAATCAATAAAGCTAATTCTCTTCCATTAGTTAATTAAATAAATCTAATTTATGTATTTAAATATGTCTTGCACATTCCTCTACCACTTTAATTTAAAATAATAAAATTCAACCCTTAGTAAAATCCAAAGAACTCCCCTTTGTTATCTCCACTCTCCACTCAAATCGAGGTAATCTCCACCATCTATTTTTCTCAATCCTTGTCTTATCCATTTGCACCTATCCCAAACCACCACTTATAAACATTTCATTTCTTCATGTAGTTGATTTGATCTCAACCCTCTAAAATGAACTTCCCTTGGAAGCTAATCAATTATCACCCTCCAATCCAGAGTTAATCTCAAACCCCCATGTCTCCATCCGAAAATTTATAAAGTCCCAAAGATCATTTAAACAAATGGAAGACAAGCAATTGTATGTTGTTGAAATACTTAGCAAAGAACAACTACAAGTCCAAGAACTTTCATCAACACATCTAGTGCAAATCCAAGTCATCAAAGGAATGAAGCAATGATAAATTTTTGTGTCTTTGCATTGTTATTTTACTCTCTTTTAGTTGTAACTAAGGTATATTCAAGTTTTGGATTAGGGTTTTTCATGTCATTCTTCTTATTTTTTTTAGAATTTGGCATCCAAAGATATAAATTGTTATCTTTTTATAGTTGAACATAATAACAAATTACAAAAAAATGTGCATAGTTGGCTTGGAACCAAAGTGTAAAATGGGATTGGTCAGCTAAAATATATGATTTTAATTTACAGTCAAAAGGATCAAGATTGTTGCGATGAGAAAGATCTTACACCATCAAATATGACTTAGGTTAGTAGCTAAATTGAATTTATCTCTAATACGATTGGATTAATAATCAGAATTAGACAAATAGATCATGTGCATATAAATAAAAGAATAAACAATAAAAATAAGACTAGGTACAAGAAAAACTAAATAAATACACCTAATTTCACATAAAACTATGCCATTTAAATAACTATATAAATACATCAAAACATTACCTTAAACCAAAAAACAAAAAAAATTAAAAAATACATTTATTACTATTGGTTCAGATTAGTGGAGTTATTTTATTTTATTTATTAAAAAATACATCTCATCTTTGATTTGCGTCCATGTGGATTGGGTATTACATGTCAGACCAGATGAATATTTTTAAGACAAAGAACTACACGTTACAAAGAAAGTTGGAGTGTAAAACAATAAAATCGTCTTGTCTTCTCGCTAAATAAGGAAGATAGAATATCCATAATGATCATAGGAATCATCTCATTGAACAATGCCAAACCATAACTTCTATATAGTGAAAGCAGAGAACATCTTACATGTTATGAGACCTGAGCAGAGAGGCACCAGATTGGAGATAAGCTTACATCTATGGATACAATATGGGTTACAGCATTTCTGTTGGGTTTAATCCCATTATTTATATGGGTGCTCAGATCCTTTAATCACTGGTGGTATTCTTACCCACTTTTAAGGTCCAATACAGGAGGAAAGCTTCCTCCTGGTGATATGGGCTGGCCCATTATTGGAGAGCTGGTGAGCTTTTTATGGTATTTCAAGTTCACTGGGAAACCAGATGATTTTATATGGAAGAGATTTGCTAAGTAAGTTTTCCCATCTTTTCTCTATTTTTCTGTTGAAATCTCATCTATATATAAATTTAACTTACCATTAAATCAAACCCACTTTTCTAATAAGAGGTTTAAACAGACAATTCTAAGCTTTGATTTGTCTACACGATTAATTTGAAATCACATCCACTTTTCTAATGGAACCGCCTATCAATGTGATTTAAGATAAACCATCTAAACAAATCAAAGCTTAGAACATGTTTAAACTGAACTGATTTTTGTGATCTGCTGTAATTGTATTCATGTTTGATTATGTTTTGCAGATATGGAAATACTGGGATTTATAGAACCCATTTGTTCAGCTTCCCTGCTATTATAACATGCTCTACAGAGTTCAACAAATTTGTGATGGGGACAGGAACAGAGGATGGCAGCTTTCTTGCAGGTTGGCCTGCTCCTAAACTGCTTGGAGAACAGTCAATCACTATGGTGGAAGGAGAGCAACACAAGCGTTTGAGACGCTCTTTACTGGAAGCCATAAATCTGTAAGTATTCACTTTTTGTTGTTCTGGTAAAAATTAACAATTTTTTGTACAGAGTAACATGCAAGGAAATGAATTCTCTTATTGGTTTGCTATTGCGGTTGGCATTCTGCAACATAAGCTCTTTATTCCTAAGCTTTCAGAGAAGCCCCATGGTTGAAAGTATGGAAAAGATGTACAGAGGCCTCTTATCTGGACTTAGAGCCCAACCAATTAATATCCCAGGAACTGCATTTCATTATGCTCTTAAGGTACGTGGTATATATGTCTAAGGGATATGGGAAAACATATCTTAAATAATTAAGGGTTATTATATATGTTTGGATGAAGAATAAAATTGTTATTACTCAGTGTTTATGGTTAATCTATTGAAATATATAAGTAAATAATTGAAATCAATAATGATGATTATGTTAAATAAAAAATAAAGATATTTAGTTTGTTGATTGAAGAATGTATGTTATTGATAAAGATTCACCAATATGTTTTATCTCGATTTTAAAAAAATATGATTTTT
>VDFB02380387.1:49327-70427 GCA_007258455.2 Sequoia sempervirens | reverse complement strand
TTTCTTAATTTATTGACAAATATGAAGTTATACAAGTAATACAATTTGAATTGGGATTATTTTAGTCAAGAATTAGTATAGAATGAATTTCTCTAGTTTTGTACTATAATATATCATATATTTCAATACATTGAGATCTTAGTTAAAATTCCAAAATTTGTTCATCTTATTTATTTCTTTACTTTTACAGGTGGGAGCTTGTAAATCCCAATGAAGCTACCAAATTCTTACCAAATCCCGGACTAGCAAATGGAGCAAAAATAATATTTAGCCATGTCTAAATAGTTATAATGATGAAACTCTAGTGTATGCCTATAGATAATTATGATATATTTGAGAGAAGTGTATGTTTATCATTTAAATAAAGACATCAAATTTCTCATCATATTGTAGAAAGAATTTAATGGAAGTGTTTTTCCTTAAAAGCCTTTAAGATTTAAAAATTCATAAAATAATTAGTTTATAAAATTTTAATAAAAAAATTATTTATTCACAAATATAAAGTGTTTAGTTTGAAGTAGTATATCATATTAATTTATATATGAAGATGTAGAATATATTCAAATTAAAGTTTATTCTTTTTATTTCTATCCATTTTATCACACATGCAAATGATGTTGGTTAAAAATTTGAATAAACTCTTCTATTCTAGAATCAAAATTCATAATCCTCACATAAAACACACTTAATCCTTTTACCCTCTAATTGAACTACACATTCCCAAACAAATGTAAATGCATAGTACCAAAGCTTCATTAGTCATTTACATTATATGAAAAGAGATTACATCATTGGTTTTGTATAAGCACTTATCTCTTAATTAAGTGATTATAAATTGGAACTACATTTAAATGATTCTTTCAATGGATCATTTTCTTAGCTACCATCCATTTGTATATGTAGCCTTAGTATATATGAAAATAAAAATCTATATTCTATGTGGTGTATCCTTATATACATAATTTAGAAATTATAGCACATATTTATGTATAATGCATAAAATCAAACTAATTCTAAGAATGTGATATATATATATATTATTATATAAAGGGAGAGACCTAACAACATGTTTTAAAACATCACAATTAAAATAAGATCTTTAGAAAAGGAAAAGGATTATTAAATTATTAAATCCCTATTAATTTAATGTGATGAGTATTTCAAGAATACCATGAAATTAAAATATTTTATCTAAAAATGATGTCTAACACATTCTAAGAAATATTTATGAAAGGGATATTTTAATGAAGTGTTTCCTACCTCACGAATTGCTATCTATATAAATTTCATTTTTAAAAATAGAATAATATTGTAAAAATGATCAAATTTATCTTTTCTAAAATGAAAGAAATTAATCTATCTCATTTAATAAAATATTATCAATTTATTTTAATATATTCTAATATAAAACATTAGTATAAGGATATCTATATGAAATTTTGGGAGAAAGTCTTTCTTGTTTCAACATAGATAAAAATTATATGAAAATATAAATATGGATGTAACAGAATATCGAGTTGTATACAAAGACCATTAAATTTTAGCTATGCATGAATTATATTCTAGCACCATTTGCTAGTCTTGGATTTGGTATAAAATTTATCTCTTCATCTGGATTGTAAGCTTCCACCTATTTATAATATGCTTTAAATAAATAAAATATAAAATTAATCTTTAGATCTTGAAAGAATTATAATCTTACTTATAAGCCATGCACATGTAATATAAGAACATGAAGAGTTCTATTCTAACAAGGTTATTTCCAGGGCATTGTCTTGGACCACCACCAAATATGTTATATACACCTGGCCTAGGCTTAAATTCCTACATCATAATATCAACATTAATTTAAAGAAATTTTATAATTCAAAATGAAACCAAATTTTGAATTAAATTTTTAAATCTTACATCCCAATTCATAGGGTTAAATTCGAGGGGGTCCTTGAAATAGTGAGGATCAACATGAAGGGTACGTAGCCAAATAATTACTTTCCAACCTTTTGGAAACTTGTAGCCTATTTATACCAATACGAAAAACTTCAAAATAATCTATTAAAAAAAATATTTTACACTTGAAAGATATAATTTTAAATATAAACTCTATTATTATCAATAGATTCAATAAAGATAAAATTACCATTGAATTATTCGTCTTTGTCCACAAACCTATGTTCAAAAAAATTACTACATTTCCAAGTCTAATAACTTCATCAATCACCTACATCAACAATGAAACAAACATCACAATAAAATGTAAACATCAATAATGATGTTTAAATGCTTCCAATATTTAGTTTTCAAAATAATATATTATGATCAAACTATAAATTTTTTAAATCAAAATATATAGCTAAATAATTATGCATACATTTCAATAAAATTCACCAACATATAAAATTATTAATATTTTCAATACAACCTTAGAAGTATAAATCATTTTCCTTGCATCATGATAGGTGAAAGGTATGTCTTGCCCTTTTTTTTCCCGAATGGAACCATTTTCTTCCTAGCAATGCTGAGAAATAATGAATAAATTTTACATAATCATATAAATATAGAACTAATTTTGTGGTATTCAATTTTGAATTAAGATATCTTTAATGTGAAGAATACTTATAGAAGTAATATTATGATAACATAAAATTAAGGGTGAATTTTATGCAATTAAATATATAAGTAAAAATTCATATAAAATATTTTATTATTTAAGTTGATAATTTATATGTTATGTACCTTTATTTTTTCAAGGATTTTGGGATATTTGGACAAGTAATAGAGCAGCCATGTCATTGCACTAGTTGTAGTCTCATATCCCACTAAAAGTAGAGATGTTAATGTATCCCAAATTTCTTCTTCGCTCAATCTATCACCATTAGAGTCCACTAGATCCATCATTCCTTGCAATATATCTTTCTTCACATTCCCCTTATTCTTCTTCCTTTGATGCATCTCAGACAATACAATATCAGATAGCTTCTTTCTACACTGTATTTATAAAATGTATCAAAATAAATTTCTAAGTAAGCATATCATTTAAAAAAGAAATAAGATTACACTATTAGAACTCAAATAAATCAAACTAGAATCTATCCTACAATTATTGTCATTAGTCAATAATACTAAGGGCTAGGTAATTAAACATCAAGCTTAATGCAAATAGGATTAAAAGAACTTTGAATGAGATAAAAAGTTGTAGAATTAAATATAAATTGAATTATTAATAAGAAACAACTAATAAATTAGGGTATTCCACATAATATTATAATATATTTAATAATGAGGAATTTGAAACAATTATTATTAAAATTAAAATAATAAACATGTGTATTTGATTTTGTAGTCTAAAACACATTAGATATTGTTACACCCTTATCTTATAGTATATATTGGTATATGTGATAACCTACTATGGGCCGAATAATCATTAATTGAGTCTATTATGAATATAAGTATAAGCATAATATACTAAGTTAGCCTTGCTACAATTAAGAAACTAGAATATTACAATGATGTCTATATATAAGAGATAGAGAGTAGTTTTTAATCATCATATTATAAACTATGTTTTTTATAAGATATGTTGCATTTACAAGGTGCAATACCCTTTACACCAGGATATTGGAGAGCCAAAGAGGATAAAAAAACAAAAACTAATATCATATATTCCAGTAGCAGAAACAACAGATAGACACCAAAAACTTACAACAACAGTAGACATACAACAAAATAAAAACCCACTCACTAGAAACACATATCCAACCCATTAATTTGCTAAGCCCTCCCACTCCTTAAAGAGGAGATTCAAAACCTCATCACCCAACCATTTGTTGCTAGGTCCTTCTTCCGCATTCTTTCTATCAACCTCCTCACATGACACATCAAATAGAGTAACAACAGACATGTGGATGATTTGAACAATGAAGTGTGTTAGCCTAGTGAATTTCCTTTCCAATTTTTCAACACGAGAAATCAAATTATTGAGATCCTCTCTCTTCTCAGTTTCCATTTTATTCGCTCCCTCATCCCCAGCCAGGTGTTTAAAGGATTATGGAGTGGAATCTTCATGGGTCATTTTATTTAGCTCCAAAAAATGGGTCAAACCTTCCACATAATCCTTGGTTTATTAAATGGTATCATGTTTTCTCTCCTCCTTGCCCCCCTTCTACTTAGAACTATTGGAAATATCATCAATAGGGGCCTCCTTTTTGTTCTTGGCCAATCTATTAGAATGTTTGACACTAGTCTACTCTGCCCCTAAGTCCACACTGGTAGCAACAATGGTGTTCCCATGGGAATCTTTGTCAGCAGAGTCCCCCTCATTAGTGTCTGTGTCCAACTCCACCACATGGCACGAAGTTCCCTTTTTGCTTTTTTTGGTTCAGGTTTGTTTTTGACAGGAGATTTACTATCCTTTTTAGTGGGGGTGTTCTTCAATTCATAAAGTCTAGCAGCCACTTTAGATTGAGCTAGACCCACACCCCCTTTTTTCTTCTAATCTAGGGGCTTAGGTTTAGGGTCATTGGGGGTTTCACTAGGAATAGGGGAATTCTTTCTTTTGGGACCAATTGAGGCGACCGAAGAATTTTTATTAGGGGAATGGTTGGAGGCATGTTCCTTGATTCTGACACCCAAAATAGGTTTAGGGGGACAAAGGGCCAGATGAAAGTGGTACAAACAAAGAATTAGGTCATGGTTTAAGGGCAAAGGTGGTGATTTGTCAAGGCTTCTGGCAACCAATTTTAAGTTTCCCTAGTAGAAATTTCAAGAGACGAAAATAGGAAGTAGGGAAAGCTTATGAGGATTTTGTGGCTAAGATGGTTCAGCAAGGGAAATTAGTAAAAATAAAAAACTTTGAATCTTCCCTCTAGCGTAATGTACTTCATAATGGCAAGACATACTTGGTTACAAGGCTTCAATAAAGAGTCCCTTTTGAACCCCACATACAACATTGTTGATTCCTCATTTTCTCAGAAGAATGTATGTATGCTTTACAAATATTGTACTTTAGTATGATTTTTAAGCTTCTGGCCCATGCATGACATGCCCGTGGCTTTAGCTATGACCTCCTCGTTAATTTTGAAGGAGATTCCACCAACTGTAACTCTCCTATCATTCCATGAGCTCATGAACTACACGGAGAGCTTCTCATCATGCCCTTGAAGGTATTTCATTAGAAGCACAATACCTCTGATGCAGGAGCATCCAGTGGTGTAAGGGCAATCTTGTATCACCCAAAAATAGTTAAATTTCAAGTTTCTCAGTTTTTAGATGTTTTTACATTTTTGGATACCCTTTTCATCATAATTAAATTCCCAATTTACGGTTTTTATTTTCTATTCTTGGGTTGAAAGATATTGCAGTTTTAGTTTCCTAGATTTGCACCTGAAAATCTTCTAAGTTAGATTTGAGGCACTTAGAGTTCCCAAAACGGACTCAAAACTTGCCAAAATTGGCATAGTGGATGTTGAGCACGTTATTGACTTCGAGACCTTTCCAGCAGTTCAAACGGTTCGTGAATCGGAGTCCTAGATAAAAAGTTATGGCCCCGGGAAGTAGGCGCACTTTCTAGAAGATACAATTGCAAATGTTCTTTTGAAATTTGAACTTCAAGTTGTAATTTTTCGGCGCCAAACCACCTAAACTCAAATTTGAATGTTTTTTTGGCTTCAAACTAAAGAGGAGCTCTATTTATGGGCGGGTTTCTAATTTTTGGGTAGCTTTTTGGGGACAAGCTTGCATATTCTGAAAGGGTGATTCTATAGCTTTCTGTAACTTGCATGTGTTGTTGAACTTGGGGATTTGAGATCCTCTGCATGTAAGAAGCTCCATTTCTGAATAATAAAATTATTCTCTTGTTTGTGGGTTATTTTGTAAGTCTCGGGTTGCGCCCTCATCAACCTCCCTCAATGCAAATGTGCCAAACAAGGGGATCCCTACGAAACTCTTTGCAAGAACCAGGCTCAATTTGAACTCTTTCACCACCCATTTTCTCTCCCAAATCATGGATTTTTAGCCAAAATATTAGAGCAAGGTTTTTCAAATGCCAACGGGAAAAACACACACCCCAAATATTGGAACCACCAAACTTTAACAAAAAATCTTGCCTAATTAAGGCAATCAGATTTCTACACATACCAGTGGTCATTCCCAAAGAGATTAGGGGTAAAAGAACAAATTTGTGTCACACTTTCATCCAACTTATTAGCATAAGTGAATTTAAGTATTTTTAACTAAAAATTGATTTTGGTCAAACAAATGATCTTGTAAGATTCATTCTAGCTAAGTTATATATGTTCACAACTTTTTGAACTAAAATTGTTGGCTAAATACATATTTAGTACCAGTTTGAGTCTAATTTACCAAAAAAAAAAAAAAATTAAATACCCTTCTACTCATGTAAAAAACATTTTTTTTTAAATATAAAATACCCTTTTGTAGATCCATAAGTTTAGTTTTCAAAAATATATATTTTAATAGCTTAATTTTTATTTTTTATTTTCTTTTCTAATTTACTAAATGTAGGTTATCAACACAAAACATTAGGTTTATTACCATGTCAAGGAAAAATAGTAAAACTTATTAAAAAAATTTGAAAAAATATGATGCCCTATATACAAGAATCTATATCAAGATGTTATAATTTGTTTTCTATTATAGATAAATAATTAATATGAAAGATGACGTTGAATGGAAACAACTAAGTTTTAATACACACATTTTAATATTTATTTTAGAAATATACATTTATCAAAATTGGAAAAAAAAATCCATGCCCTAAAGTTTCAAGTTATAAATACTCATAAAAAAATTGAAGGAAAAAAAAAATACTATATAAAGATTGACATCTCATGAAACTTCATTTTTCAGCATTTTATCAACAACTAAATTATAGTGCTAATTTATAAAAAAAGTATATTCAATTTTTATTTTTATTTTTCAAATAAATACAAATATAAAATATACTAAAAAATAAATATTCTATTAGTTTACATCATTTCCAAATTCAAAACATATATATCATGTTTTAGTCAATTCAGGTTTAAAAGTTGGATCAGTGTTGGTCGTTTCCTTTTTAAAAGTGTGACCCAACTTTGTAGTTTTACCCTTAAGGTCGCGGGGTCGAAAAAATTCTTGCTTAAGTACCCCAAAGCTAATCCAAGAGACATCATGACATTTATTGGATCATTATTAGCCAAAAAATTGATGTTAATTTTGACCTTATGCATGTTTCCATAAACGTGGTTCTGAAAATGGTACTTTTGACAAGATGACTAATGAATATTTCGAAATAACCATCTACTCCATGTAATATTTCTTGACCACCATACAAACTTCCACCCCCACCCCTCCACCTCATCATGCAAATGCCACATCACCATGAGCCCAAGTGAGTAACTTACCAAATGTAACTAGTAACAAAAGAAATGTTAGATTTCATCATCCACAGTAATGTTTTTTTTCTCAGCAAGGATGATTCCTTCTATGTTCACAGGGAAGGCCTCCAATTTTCTCCAACATTTGGATAGAACCCATGAAGAGCCCCACGAAGATTTTTTTCCCCCTCAAAGTGGCTTAATAATCTAAAGTGTTATCAATTATTTTTAACACATTTTTTGTTATATTATTATTATGGATTTTTTTTGTTACAAGTGGTATTTGAGCATTATATTGGCATGTGGAAGGAAATGAATACAACCAAAATTTTATTTATCAGCTCAAATTGTGAAGCACATGTCACTTTTAATTTGAGAAAAAATCTATAATTTGGAGGGTTGATCAAAAACATATTCAAGTTACTATAGTACATATTTAAAATTATTTGAATCAATTTTGAAGAAGTTAACTGAAATTAAGGTTTCCACTAAATTTATTCCCAATGGTTTTTATTCTTAATAGTTGTTTTTCATTGTTTTGAGGTCATGGGAATGTTGTCAGTGGTGTATAAAATCTATAAGTCATTAGGTATATTTTACATAATCGATAGGTTTACATTGTGTTTTGATATACCTATAAGGGTAAAAAGATGTTAAGTTACTGCTAATGGTATGCATTGTATAAAACTTCCACTATGTAAGTTTAAAGCCACTAAATCCATGTTTATTACACATGAAAATTATAGACCCTTTTTTGTATCTATCTCTATCCAAATGGGTTTTACTTGTTAAAGGTATCATCCCATATCCTCACTATGAAAACAATTCATGTATAATCAATATCATTATCAACTTGCATCTATCTTTGTGTAAGAATTTTTATGCATATTAATACTATCGATCCATTACCATTGTGTAAGTATTTTTGTGTATATAAATACTATTGATTCATTTCCTCTATGAAAATAATTACATAAAGGTATGAATATGGTCTATTATCAATGTATAGACAATTGTATAAAAACTTATTCAGTCAACTTATTCTTCGAGTTAAACCCTAAATTTTAGATATGATATTGTTTAACATGTGGTATTCTTTGAAATCCTTTTTTAAATAGAACCCTCGACCTTATAAGAGGTTGAGATCATTAGATATATTTAATTCTGATGTTATTTGAAAGTGTTTTGGGTTAAGATTGTATAGATTTCAGAGGTGGATTTAAATCACAGTGTTGTGATGGTTCTCTGAATCTAAGAATGGTAAGAGAATGATATCTCTATTTGTTAATCTTTAAAGATTTTATAGTAGATAGTTTGTATATGTTTTCATTTATATGAATATATAAACTTTTCTCAAATTAGATAAGGGAGTATGTTCAGATGTTTATATGAATGAAAATATACTTTTTTTATTTAAAAATAAATAAATTTTTAGTAGTGGAAATTCTGCCTAAATATTTAATAGTTTTATATATAACTATGATATTTTTTTAAAATACACATCCTATAAGGTGAAAATACCTTATGAGGAGATGAGATCCCAAACCAAGAGTCACCTATCTAGTGTCAATTAAATTGAGAAGAGTATCTTTAAAAGAATATTTATAATGGAATATTCTAGATAAAGGAATAAGAATCTAAACTTGAACCCGGTAAGAGTGTGTGAGGAAATCTTGGGATAATAATTCTTTGAGATTAAATTATCTCAAGAGAATGGTAGAGTGGAAAATTGGAAAAATAGAGAGAGGTTGTTAAAGGTAGAAAGAGTGGTAGAATTTTGAGGGTGAAAGAATCCAAGGGATTAATATTAGAAGAGGGAAAAAAAAGGAGATTAAACCCACATCTCCAAAAATTGAACACAATTAGATAAATCATACTAAAACTCCTATCTTTGGAAAAGATTCCAAATAAACAACGTAACATATATTTGTTCTAGAGTCTATTTGGGGGATATTAGGGATGAGAGATAATATTTAACTAAAATTTATGACTTTGATGAGACAATAAGAGATGAGGCACTTAAATGATACATGAAAAAAATCCCCTTACACAATAAGGATTGGAAAATTTTGGATCCTAAATAATTTTCAATTTTCAAAGGCCCCCTTTGAAAATATGTGTAAGATGCATGAAATGATACAAAATAAATGTGAAACTATAAGGGAATTTGACTAGAGGACCAAAGGTGTGGTCAAAAATTGAGAAAATCTTGTTATAGAGAAGTGGAGAATTGAATGGTTTATCTCTAGGATATTACCTATTATTAGAGCCATTGAACTTTTATTAGCATCATTGAATGGGAGAACTTTTATTTTATATATAAAAGAAATGGAATTAGCTTCGAGGACTGAAGCACAACCATGGAGAAGAGAATATGAGAAATATGGGAATGTGGAGATAAAAAAGATAACCTGTTAGAATAGGAATAATTAAGGATTAAGTAGGAGATACTAAAAAAATGAGAAAACCATAGGGAGCCATCACCAGGTGCCCCATAGAAATAATATTTGGTGTACTTATTTCTCCAATAAAGGACATTTATGAAATGAGTTCCTTGTACTAGAAAGAGTAAAATTAGTTGTTGCGTTAAGATTGGAGGTTGTAGAACCACATAGGAGGTTGAAGAGTGTGTACAATGATATTTGTGGTGAGTGGGATGAGTATGAGATTAATGATTATCCATCATTAACTATATTATAGTTAAGAGATGAAAGTGATCCCTAATGCAACCATATATGTGAAGATGATGTGCCCATTCAAAGAGGGATGAAAAAGACGAAAGGATTAGTAGAAATTTCCTTCCATGTCCAAGGTCATGGTTATCATTAACTATAATGCATAATAAATCAACAGAAAAAATGAATATAAAAAAGAAAGCGGATGTAAAACCAAATTGATAAGAAAGTTATAAATTCAAATATTCTAGACATAAACCCCTATGTATTGATATTTTAACATATCCATTATCTATGAGATTTGTTTCATGTAAATTTTCAATGTATGATGAAAAAGGTGGCCCCAACACCCATCTAATCTCATACACATATACATGAGTAGACTTTATTTATAAGTTATTAATAAAGTTATTTTCATGAACTTTAAAAGGCTACCATTGAGTGTTGTTTTCCCTTTCACAAGAATTTATATTTTCATTTAATGATCTCACTAAATTTTTCTTAAAGCAATTTAAATATAACATGGGCCTTAGAGTAATAGTTCTTAATATGTTTGAGTGTGCCCAAAAAATGAATGAACACATTAATCACTAGGTCATCATGTCTTAGTATTCATGTTGCATATTGATCACCCCCTTACATGAATTAGAGTTACAATACATCTTTGTTAAGAGTCTATTTAAAATAATTCAAGACATTGTGTATTTAAATAGTTTATCTTCTTAATGGGTTTATGTGCACATGTAAAACACATAGAGTCCAAATTGTTAGAAAGAAACTTCTTTATGTAAGGATATTCAAGTCAAAATGCTTCATACCCTTGAAAATATAAAAAATTCATGTAACTTTTCCAAGGGTAATAAAACTAAGGAAAGTGTCCATCAAGTTGTTAACACTAAATCACCTTTCCTTCATTCAAACCAAATGTACATCTAGTAAATTTTATAAAATTTCAAGAATATGTCGGTGTTTTTCTTCAAATATTCTTGAGCATTAATTTACTTATACTCCCTCTCGTATATCTGCTAGGTCCTAGAAAACCACTTCCTATTGGGAATAAGATGCCATTTAATTGCAATCCTAAACATTATTTCATGTATCTTGTAAGTCCTTGGAAAGTTTTCCCCAACACTAGGATTAGAAAGAGATTAAATTCAAATGAAATGGACATGTAAATTGACATTTGTAATTAATTTTAAATGATAGGAACATGTGGGGACGCCCAAGAAGAGCTCCTACAAAATAGGAGCACATGGGGAACCCACATGGAAGGTGGAGCTCACCTTGAGTTTAGTTAACTGTCTGGAGAATGATAACACTTCAGTAATGCATGTAAAGATCATAGAAGTTAGGGATTGATGCTTACATGCATGGAGTTCAGTTCACTATTAGTTTAGTTCAGTTCAGTTCAGTTATGGTTCAGTTATCTTTAGTTGCATGTAGTTAGTTTCAGTTGAATGCTAGTTGACTTCAGCTGACTTGGAATGCATGACTAATGACTCGAGTTGCATGACAGATAATATGTGATACATTCAGTTAAGTGGGGATGATCAATCATGAATCATGTTTGCATGAATTGATGGAGAGATATGTTTCAGTTAATAGAGATTGACTTGGACCCACCTTAGGTGCCCAAGTTGGCATCTTGGAGTTAACACTTTTGCATGATAAGATATTTTATAAGGTTGAATTAAGTGGGCCCATTCTTGGGTGCCAACTTTGAGGAGAAGCTTACAACGTTGAGTTAGGACTTCAGTTTTGGATGCCCAAATTGATCAAGGACTTGATTTGACATTGTTTTTCATGGGAGAACTCTACTTGCAAAGAATAGGCGTAGGTTTTGTGAGATAAGCTTTGTGCTTTGTAATTGACAACTCTTTGGAGTTTTCAAGGCTCTCATTATTGTCTATAAATTGCAGCAAGTTGAAGAGAGTTCTATCAGATTTTATTGCAAGTTGTGAAGAAGAATTGTTGAAGGAAAAAGAAGCATCTCAAGCAAGGATTGATAAAGAATTATTGTAATCTTGTTATAAGGTTAAATAATACAAGCACTATTGATTATGGTGGTGGAGTTTTTCCCGAAAGGGTTTCTCCACAGTATATGTTGTGTCACTTCTATCTTTTGGTCTTATTCTTCTACAATCTTTTATCTATTTCTACAAATGGTAAAATGAATCTAAACAGATAAACATCCACAAAGAAATTGTAGCAAACAACACTTAATTAGATCTATAGTATAATAGTTTTACAAGTTTTAAAGCTACATAATTACCTCCATTTTCAACACTTCCTAGATTATATAATGGTAAAAAAATAATTATTTTTTATTTCAGAACTCATATGGGACCCAACCAAAAGGTAGAAGACCTTATTAACAAATTTAAAGTTGAAGAAATTATTCATAATGGAATCCATTGATTAAACCTACTAATATCAAATTGCAAATATAAATGAGACCATGTTTCTACACCATACAGTTGAGGTGTATGATACTAATTTATAAATGTTATTAGTATTGAAAATGAAGAAATATCACATGAGCAAGCTTTTGTGGGAAATACTTACTCTAATTCTAAATATTCATCTCCTCTAGTTTCTTAAATGATTACATTTTTAATGAGCCCAAAAAATAACTATTTTGGGTCATATGCATACCAAGTAATCTTTATTGTACATCCCCCAATTTTTTCTTATTAATCTTGCATGTTAATATAGCATATGGATGAACCATCACTATTACTATTTCAAGATTGCATTGAAGTTGACAAGGGGAATGCTAATTAATAAATTGGGATGCATTGTATTACACTTCAGAGTGAGAACTAAAGAATTAATGGTTCTATGCCATGTTATATCATTATCTAATAGATTTAGTATAATACTAAAACAATTATAGATTGAATAATGGAAAGGTATTCCATCTATTTCACACAAATACATTAAGTTTATACACAAAATGAAGGAAAAGTGGTCAATAGTGATTGGTCTCACTACAAGACACTATCTAATGCAAGTCACTTTACATTAGATACATTTGTGAAGACACTAGATGATGTTCCATATGGAAAAAGGCATGTCATACATAATTGATACAAATTTTACTTGGAAGAGATTGAAATAATATAGAAGAGATTAAATAGGAAAATTTATATCCACGAAAAAATGAAGATCTTAAAGTTGATCATGTACAAAAATAGAAGGAAGAGCCAAAGAAGATAAATGATCAAAGAAGAATGGAAGAAGGAAGAAAAATAAATAAAAAATAATTCAAATAATAGAATTTCATGTGCAAAATCTAATATGCAAACCAAAGTAGGAGGTCGTGGTGTCCCAAATGCATGTCTTTCCACCACAACCACAGTTTATGAAACGAGAATAGGTGAGAAGAGATGTGCCTAATTTTATACCTATTGATCATATGTTAAAACCTAGCAAGAATAAATATCAAGAAGAAACACACGTAATTGAAAAGAAAGTAAAGAAGAACATGAAGACAAAATATATTCAATTTATATTGGCAAGACAAACATGATCTCTTAGATAATCCAAAAATAGTGTTGCCAAAGATGGCATCTAAAAAGTTTGTTCAATGATCTATGAGAATCACTATAGAGTGTATCCATATATAAATAGACCTTGGCTTTCATCTTTACCATTTTTATTTTCCTGATTTATTTTTCAAATTTTTGTCTCTTTTATTGAACTTTATCTTTTGTGATTTTCACTCCCTTTCCACCACCTATATTTGGCTTCATAGGTCTATACTCCCCAAGTTTGAGGAGAGTTTTGTTTTCCGCTCGATGCTTCATAGGTCCCTCCTTGCAATTTCATTCTTACATCACTCCTAGTACCATATTTATCATTGTTAGGAATAGCATCAACATTGATTCTAATGTTAAGTATATGAAGGATGTAGTTTTTGGACTATGAAAAACAAAAACTTAACTTTGGGGGCATAGACTTTGTTTTAGGGTTAAATATATATATTTTATTTCCAAGGATACCTATTGTGTAGATATTTTTGAGCTATACATTTTTTTTTAAAGGGGGCCCTAATGGCCTCTTGGATCATAAGCTATGGGCTCCAAAAATTGTGCCTCCTGCAACAAAAATGTAAAAATATAGAAGATATACAAAAGAGTTGTAAGGGAGAGTTACAATTGTTGACCAACTTATGAGACACATTACAACACACCATAAAACATCATTCAATTAAGATAATGAAACCAAAATGTAATGCTTGAGTTGGTGAGTGGATTATAACACACTTATGATAGGTGGAACAAGTATACTATTTTTAACTTGCGAACTCATCTTGGGATTAAGGTATTAGTTTTGTAAGTATTTGGGTGGCTTTAGCTCATGGCTTTGTAATTACCATTTAATTATTGGGTTGATGCAGAAGTTGATTTTAAAAACTCAAAAGTGGAAATGTTTTGCTGTTTTCAAGAATTTATCACCATAGACTGAAAATTTGAGCACTTCCACCGATGAATCTTAAAAAAGCCTTGATAATATAAAATTTAAATTTTGAATCTAGTTTTGATATAAATTAATGAAATGCCCAGTTTATAGAAATTAAATTTTGATAAAGATCTATAAAAACCACTTTTTAAAAGTCCCTATTTTTTAACCATACCAAGAAGGTGTACGGACAACACTTTTTGACCCAAATAAAATTATTTTGCTAATTCCTTTTAGGAAAAGAGATCTAACAACATGAAGTTTGGGCTGGATTTTTTTTTGTAATTTTTGGTTGAATATTTTTTTTAATTAATTTTTTATTGGCCTTAATTGATGTTTTTTCAAATCAACGTGTATGGACAACATAATTGGACCTAAACAAAACATTTTTTGACTCTTTTTTTCATTGTGTAGAGAATTGTCTGAAGTTTGGGACCATATAATTTTTTTTACAAGAAACTCAACCAATACAAAGTTATTAAAAAACCAAAAAAACCTGATCTTTCAAGTTTAAGGCCTAGTTTGCTTATAAATTAATTAAAAAATAGCAAACGTAATCCAATTTTAACAAAAATTATATATTTAGAAAGTAGACATTGTGTTCTCTAATGGGTTTTAATTTTATAGACTAATTCAGAAAAAAAAAGTCCATCATATATGTTGTCAAAGTTGGACATTCTTCTTCAATTTGCCTTAATTTTTTAGTTGCAGGTCAAAAGCTAAGGCTCGAAATGCCAAGCCTTTCCCAAGCCTAAAACCTAGGCTAGATTTGGTGTGGGAGATCAACTTTTAGCCGCGGCGTTATGTGTTATAGAAAACGCCGCCTGCGTTATTTAAATGAAAACTCGCATCGTGCTTCCTTCACGCGCTAACGTACACGTTTTGCCCATTGCGGACCCGTAGCAGTACGTGTTGCACTGAAATATAGCAATAAGTGTTTCATAATGCGTGTCGTTCTATAATAACCATTTTTAATTTGAAAAATACTGTTAAAACACGATTTTCCTGCAACATTCTTTTTCTGCAGTACGGACCGAAAGTGTCATTTTCTGCATTTTTTATTGCAAATTTGTCTTGTGCAGGGCATATTCTATTCAAATTGTTGGAAGAGTAAAAGTGCAAGTTAAATTTTCTGAAGTGGAATCAAGTGCAAGAACTTTTTACAAGAAGATTTGGAAAAAGTGAATTTTTGGATGTATTCATGATGATTTTGTACTTCAGAGTTTATAGAAAAAATAATCTTCATAGTACATAGTTTTATTTGAATATTTAAAGGAGGTGGCAATTTTAAAAATGGGTTCTTGAATTATTGTTTGTCATCAAAGAGGGTTTTGGTAACCGGGGTGATAAGGGCAAGAAAAAATGTAGAAAGTTAATAACCCTCGAAGAAATTCAAGCAAATAAAGAAATGGAGGCAAAAGACAAAGGGATATAAGAGAAAGGATTCATCAAATGAAATTTTTTGGAAGCATCTAGTTCCATGAATGTTGAAGAGAAAAACATGAAGGATGAGATGAATGTAGATGATACAAATGTGGAGATGGTGAATATGGAAGAAAATACGACTATGAGCAGCCCACGCCGCAGCTGACTTCAACTTTGAATGATATGCAAACAACTTCGGGTGTGTCTTCAAATCCACCTCCCAATGATATGGAAAATGTACCTATTCAAACAATCTATCCAGGTATGTGTTCAAACCCAAGTTTTTATAATATTGATATTGCTTGTTTAGAAGAAGCTGGATACACAATTGATGAGATCAATAATACTAGGGTTGAAACAATACAGAAACAAGAAATTAATGAAATTATTTCTTATGAGAATGTAAATGAGAATGAAATCCCTAATATTGATGAAAATCAGAATGAAATCCCTTTTACATTTGAAAATAAAAATGAAACTCCATCTATGGATGAAGGTGAAAATGGTTTTTTAACAATTGAAACAAATGTGCTAGATAACCTTAATGCAAGTTCTTTTAAAACAAATTAAAGAGTGCTGGAAATAAATATATAAAATAGCACCTTAGAAAAGAAATTAGGATTCAATGTCAACTCATGGTGCAATTGATGAAATGTTTTAAAATGAAAGTGATGAAAAAATTAGGTGTTTTGTAAAACCAAAAGAAAGATGATTGATGGGAACCAGAGTCATATCTAGTGTTGCTAATGCTATTGATGTTGTTGGTAAGAAAAGATTGATCGAAGATAAGAATCATTTCTAAATGCGTTGCAATAACAACTACTCTAGTTGATAAAACAGCTTTAAATAAAAGAATGTTAAGTAAGATTAGTAAATGTATAAACTTAAATCCTAGAACTTTGATAAGAGCTGCTAAAAGAAGAGAAAGTATTGAAAAAGATCCTATTAATCAATGTTGGAGTTTTAGTGGTAGACTCCCAAGATCAGACATGAAATTAACTAATGAAATTAAATTTTTAATCAAAATTTTTTGGTATGATAATACAAGAGTATCACCTAACATTAAAGATGTCTTAAAATTAAGGGTGGGTTCCAAAATTCGTGAACCTCATCCAAAGCATCTCTTAGATATGACTCAAACTAAATTATATAAAAAAAATTTAGATGCTTCATTCTTACCATTGAATATTAGCATAAGTCAAAGATCATTCGAAAAGTGTAAACCTTGGTATGTTAGAATTAATAAGCAACGAATCTCTTGGTGTTGTAAGACTCATGTACAATTTCATTATCATTATGATATATTTCGATATATACGATGCACTTTGCATGCTAACCAAATTATGCAGGACATTTGTGGTATTACTATGCCACCTGAAAGAATCAAAGATTTTATAGCAGGTTTGTTTTGTAATCCCTCTTTAAATGGAAACTCATTTTTTTTAAAAGGATGCATTTCTGGAGAATGCGATAGATGTGGTAATTTTTCATTATTAGGAGAATGTATGCATGAAAGTAGTTTAGATGAATTTGGAAAACAATTAGTGGATGTAAAAAAATTTAAAAATATTGAGTATTCTTCAAAAGATGGTAAAATTGGAAGACGTGTTGAGGTAATTGTGGAAAAAGTTAGTGTGCATACTTTTATTACTGAATTTAAAGATAAGTTTGTACCTAAATATGTTCAACACTCTCAGAATGCTCATTGGCTTGATAATCAATTTCGTTTATGTAAAAACACATTTCCAATTGGAACTATATTGTCAATTGTTGATTTTGCTGAAAATTATACTCTTGCTCCACAAGAAGAAATCCACTCACAATATTATAATTCAGTGCAAGTAGCTATATTTGTTCACATTGTTTATAGACATATTGAAGATAGTACAGAAGATAATATAATTTTTTTGAAAGAGTACCATTTTTATGTAAGTGATAATCGATTACATTCATCTGAGTTTGTACAATATTGTTTTGATATATTTAATAAAAATTTAAAAGAAAGAGGAATTCAAATACTAGAACATCTCATATGGTCAGATAATTGCACGGGTCAATTCAAAAATGCTAGAATGTTTTATTGGCTATGTAGAGTTCATAAGGAAAATAATATCCAACACATATGGAGTTTTTTTGAAGCTGGTCATGGTAAGGGAGAACACGATGGAGCAGGTGCATGTGTAAAAAGAGCTCTTGCTAGAGAGCAACTAAAATTTGAGGATACTACAAAATTTAGAAATGCACGTGCAATTGTAGATTGATTTTGCAATACCAAATTATCTACAAGAACAAGTGAAATCAATAATTGACTTCTTTTGGTTAGTTGAAGAAAATGATATTTCTCAAACGAGGGATTGTGAAACAGACAATGGAGTGCAAATGGCATTCATTTAGAGTTCAAATGAACTTAAAAATGGAGGGATGATGGCGGCGTCGTCTGCAATCACTTGAGCTAGAGCATCAGGTGCCCTTACTTAGTTTCATGATACAGTTTGAATCTGCTTGTGGGAGGGTTTGTTGGTACACATTTCGAGTTGTAGTGTTTATTATTGACCCCTTTCGCACGTGGTCTCTTTCCTTTTTCCTGCGTGCGGGTTGTTCCTTAGTGCCGACCGGAGTGTGGGGTGTAGCTGGGGGCCACGGGTGTGCAGATAGGGGTGCGCCTTTGGTGCCTGGTCTGTGTGGGGTTTCCCTTCAGTGGTGTATTTTGTTCTTTGGCCAGTGGATCGTGGTGAGCTGTGGGGGGGGCTTTGAAACCCTTGTCTCAGATTTTTATTTCTTGAAGGCTTTGCATGCCCACTATAAGTTAGGTACTATGTCTCCCGGGGAGACCTCAAGTGAAAACCCTCAAATGGATTTCCGTTCAGCGCTTGGTGCGAAGTCTCCTCAACACGCTTCAAAATTTTTCAATAATAATTTGTTCATGCCGGAAACGGGGCTAGATGGAGTGGGCTCGTCTAGTGGAGCTCAGATCACGAAGATTAATGGCTGCCTGGAACGTTGCAAGGAGAGGCCGAAACTGGTTATTCCTTTGGAAATGGTTGCGGAAGATATTGAATATTATTCAAGGCACTCCTTTTACTGTAAGTTTCTGGGTATGAGGATATCGTTGCAATTTCTGGAATCTTGGGCTCGATGGACTTGGATGCCGGAGGGTGAGATGGATATAAAACTTTTGGAAAATAATTATTTCATGGTTACCTTTGATTGCATGGCGGATCGAAATAAGGTCTTCGAAGGAGGCCCTTATTTCTATAATCAGGTTGGTCTGTTTCTTAAACCGTGGCATGCTGGTTTTAACCCTGCTGAGGAGCTTCCAACTCGTGTACCGGTGTGGGTTCGGCTCCCACGGTTTCCTGTGGAATGCTGGCAGGATGATGTTTTGCATCTGTTGGGGTCGATGCTTGGGAAGCCGGTTGGTTCCTCACTGTAGACTCAGTTCAAAAAGGTAATCACTTTTGCTCGCATCTGTGTGGAAATTGATCTTAGTAAACCATTACCAGATTCTTTGGACATGTTTGTGGGTCCTTACTCTTGGGTTCAGTCTTTAGACAATGAAACACTTCCTTTCTG
This sequence comes from Sequoia sempervirens, assembly GCA_007258455.2. Lineage (NCBI taxonomy): Eukaryota > Viridiplantae > Streptophyta > Pinopsida > Cupressales > Cupressaceae > Sequoia > Sequoia sempervirens. Next base: position 50,917 of record VDFB02380387.1, on the reverse strand, counting down.
ATGTCGTCTATGCCATGAATATGGTCACTTGCAACGAAGATGTCCAAGGGTTAGGCCTGGAGAGACTCCTAATTCTCAGCCTTCCCATAACCCACCTAGGGAAGATAAGGGAAAGAACCCCATTCCTGGGGATGGTGATGGTTCTGATGGCTTCGCCCCTATGAAGAATTGTAACAGAAACCGAGGCCAAAAGAGGACTTGGAAGGAAAGACAAGATGAAGACTCTTTTAACAGATTTGAGGTTTTGGATGATCTGGATCAGCAGGAAGTGAATCCGGGCTTGGTTAACTTGGATCAGGGTATTGTGTGTTCTGGGCAGGAGGTTCCTCCTTCTGGGGCTACTCAGGATACACATGATTCTGGTGCTTTGCAAATGGTGACTGACCTTCCAATGGATGCCCAAGTGGAGCCAATCTCTTCTGTGGAAATGAAGAAGAGTGGGGGAGACAACTCTTTTCTGGCTTTGCATGCGAGTTCAGATGTAGGTAAGAATCTCAAGTCTTCTCCTTCTCCTTTGGGTATACATCAGAAGGATCTCAAAAAAGGGTTGGGGGAGAAATCTTCAAAGCTTGGCAGGAAGAAGGATATGGAAAAGATTAAGTTAGCTGGGGAAACTCTTGTGGAGTCTGGGTCAGTTAAGACTTTGGATTCACACTTCTCTAGCTCTTTGAAATGATTGTTCTATCATGGAATGCAAGGGGCTTGAACAGCAGCCCTCGACAAAAGGTTGTTCGTGAGTTGGTTAGAAGTCAATCTCCTGATATTTTGTTCTTACAGGAGACTAAGTTATCTGTTGAATGCATGATTGGTTTATCTCCTAAGTTGTGGAGAAGCGGGGAGTGCCAATGCATTGGTGCTCAAGGGTCTGCGGGTGGAGTGGCTTGCCTTTGGAATCCACGGAAGATCCGCCCTCTTTGGTGGATGTCCAGCAAGTCTTCTATCTCGATGATTGCTTCTTGCTTTGAGACTGGGGAGTCTATCCTCCTCACTAATATCTATGCTCCTGTTGATTTTCGGGGTAAGCAATTTTTGTGGGCTCATATTCATTTTGTTCGGAGTATGGTGCCTTTTTATCCTTGGATCATGGCTGGTGACTTCAATGCTATCTCTGAGTTGGCTAAGAAGCGGGGTGGTAGTGCTAGGCTGGAGCCTTCTGCTTTGCTTCTTCAGGATAATATTTCTACTTTGAATCTTGTTGATGTAAAGCCTAATAATGGTCTTTTCACCTGGAGCAATCGAAGGCTTGGGGATCTCTGCATTTCTGAAAGACTTGACCGGTTCCTGGTGTCTTGTTTTTGGGTTGGTGGCTTGTGGTCTTCTAGCTCAGAAATTTTGGATTGGAGGGGGTCCGACCATTGGCCTATCAAGCTTGTTGTTTCTTCAGCTCATGTGCCCCGGTCGCCCCCTTTTAAGTTCCAGCTTATGTGGCTACGGGAGCCCTCTCTTCATGATTACATGACTGAATGGTGGAGAAATGGTAGACCTGTGTTTGGTATGGCAATGTATACTTTCACTAAGCTTCTCCAATTTGTTAAATATCAGCTTAAGCGTTGGAACCGTCAGTGCTTTGGGAACATCTTTCAAGCTAAG
>VDFB02380387.1:0-49227 GCA_007258455.2 Sequoia sempervirens | reverse complement strand
AAAACCTTTCTGAGGCGCCCAAAGATGGAGGATTGGACTTTCTCCCCATGCAACAGGAAAAATCGGCCATGCTTATTGAAGACACAATAGAGGATAACATTTCAACTGCAGAAGACCCCAAGATGGTCCTATTTGCCGCATCATTGACTGATGAAGAGAAACCAGAATTTCATAAATGCTTTACAGAACGGAAGATCAACTTTGCATGGTCCTACACTGACATGCTAGGATTGGACCCCAAACTCGTTCTGCATCATCTGCCACTATTACCCAATGCTAAATCAGTCAAGCAGAAGTTGCGCAAAATGCATCCCCAAGTTGCTCTATTGGTCAAGGCCGAATTAAAGAAATTACTGGATGCCAGATTCATAAGGTCTATAGATTATGCTGAATGGATTTCCAATCTAGTACCGGTGACAAAGCCAAATGGGTTGATTTGGGTGTGTACAGACTTTCAGGATTTAAACAAGGCATGTCCAAAAAATGGCTTTCCTTTGCCCAACATTGACATCATAGTAGACTTAATTGCAGGACATGAGATGCTATCCCTCATGGATGGTTTCTCTGGTTATAATCAAATCCGTATTGCTCCTGAGGATCAACACAAAACAACATTCACTTGCCCATGGGGTACATACTGTTGGAATGTCATGCCCTTCGATCTTAAAAATGCAGGTGCCACATACCAAAGGGCTATGACACGATCTTCCATGACATGATGCACAATATAATGGAGGATTATGTAGATGACCTATTGGCCAAATCAGCAACTAGGAAAGACCATTTGAAGGTACTCGACATAATTTTCAAGAGACTTGAAGAGTACAAAGTTTGGCTAAACCCTAAGAAGTGTGTTTTTGGGGTCACGTCAGGTAAACTATTGGGGTACATAGTTTCCCAAAGAGGCATAGAGGTCGATCCGGCAAAGGTCAAAGCAATCATAGACATGCCTCCACCTAGAGGGATCAGTGAACTCAGAACTCTGCAGGGCAGAGTACAATCTATTCGTCGTTTCATAGCCCAATTGGCAGATAAGTGCCATCCGTTCCAGTACCTGTTGCGTAAAAGTGTCCCCTTTGTATGGATGAATAAATGTCAAGAGGCCTTCCAACAAATCAAAGATTACCTACTGTCAACACCAGTACTCATGCCGCCCATTCATGGAAAGCCATTTATTTTATACATCTCCACTACTAGTTCAGCATTGGGGGCATTACTGGCCCAAAATGATCACAAAGGAAAAGAAACATAAATCTATTACATTAGCCACACACTGATAGGCTATGAGTTGAACTACACATACATTGAACGTGCATGCCTTGACATTGTCTTTTTATCCCAAAAACTAAGACACTATATGCTCAATCATCAGACACAACTGGTTACCAAGATTGATCCATTGAAATATCTATTAAGTCGCGTAGCATTAACAGGTCGATTGGCGAAATGGGTCATGATCCTAAGCGAGTATGACATACAGTATGTTGAGCGCAAGGAAATAAAAGGGAAAGTAATAGCAGATCAACTAGCAGATGCACCGATTCAAGCCACTCATCCATTAGTAACTGATTTTCCTGATGAGTCCATTTTTCATGTGGAATCGACATCACCATGGAAGCTATATTTTGATGGGTCTCATACCGGTCATGGCTCAGGTGCTGGAATCTTGTTTATCACACCACAGGGGGATTCAATTCCTAAGTCATTCAGGATCGCTTTCCCTTGTACAAATAACATTGCCGAATATGAAGCACTAGTCACGAGTCTCAAGTTGGCAATTAAGTGGAAAATTCAGACGTTGTTGGTATTCGGGGATTCCCAGCTCGTAATCAACCAAGTGAATGATGACTATGAAAAAAAGGATGAGAAGTTGCTTCCCTACAAGAGGATGGTGGATAGTTTCTTGACATACTTTCAATCGATTTCTTTTGAACAAATCCCCAGGGCACAGAATAAGGCAGCTGACGCAATGGCTACTATTAGTTCTCTCTTGGACATCCCTAAAAATGTGTCACAATTTGAGTTCTTAGTAGAGCAACTTTTGATACTGGCATATGATATCCCAGAATCGGAAATGGTTTGTGAACTTGTTGGTCCCAACTCTCCTTGGTATCAAGACATTTATGGTTACCTAAAGTCTCACACCCTTCCACCGAACCTGTCAAATAACCAAAGAAAGTCCTTCATTAGAAAATCCGCAAGGTATGCCATTGTTAGTGACACCCTCTACAGCCGTAGTTTCGACGATACCCTCCTTAGATGTCTTGACACCGACGAAGCATGTACGACCTTACGAGAAGTACACAATGGTATATGAGGATCTCATTCGAGTGGTCCTACGCTAGCTAAGAAACTGACGAGACTTGGGTATTATTAGCCGACAATGGAAAAAGATGCAATTGACTATGTCAGGACTTGTCGTAAATGTCAAATACACAGTGACTTGGTCCATGCTCTAGCACAGGAACTCTGGCCCATCACTTCTCCTTGGCCTTTCGCTCAATAGGGACTCGACCTCATGGGTAAGATTCATCCAACCTCATCCAACGGCCATAAATTCATTATTACCGCCACTGAGTATTTCACAAAGTGGATTGAAGCCATTCCATTGACATATATTACTGGCAAACAAATATCAAAGTTTATCCTTAATTACATTATTTGTCGGTATGGCCTCCCACAGTCCATCATCACTGACAATGGACGTCCATTCAAAAACCAAGACGTACGTGAGTTATGTGAGCGATTCCATATCCAACACCACTTTTCATCTCCATACTACCCACAAGGAAATGGCCAAGCTGAGGCGTCCAATAAAACCATTGTCAAGATTCTCAAAAAGACTGTCAATGACGCTGGCCGCGACTGGCACATACAACTTAACCCTGCTCTGTAGGCTTATCGAACTAGCATTCGTACACCTACAGGGGCCACCCCATTCGCCCTGGTCTTTGGTGTTGAAGCCATCTTACCCATTGAGGTCGAAATTCCTTTGCTATGAGTCTCCTTGAAGGTCTTACTAATGAAGAAGACTACCGACAATCACGCCTGCATGAGCTGGAAATGCTGGAAGAAAGACGGCAAAACTCACTGAATCATCTCCAAGCATATCAGAACTGCCTTTGTCATAGCTACAATAAAAAGGTTATGGTCAGAAAGTTTGACATCGGTGACCTAGTTCTAATGCAGAACCCTAAGAACCAAGTAGACAGAGAAAAGCCAGGAAAATTTGAACCAAACTGGCTAGGTCCCTATATTATCATATCTTCTTTTGGTTCTGGAGCTTATCAATTGGCAACTCCAAATGGGGAACAGTTGACAGAACCCATCAACAGTTTACATCTCTGAAAGTTCTACTCATAGCATCAGAGGATGGAGCTAAAAGCCATAAAATACAAAAAAATTGAAAAAAGGATTAAAAAAATAAAAATAAATCGTCACCTTGATGAAAACCTGGCAAACAGGCGTCTTTGTGACACCAAAAAAATCAAAAAGTCAAGAAAATAGTAAAGAGAAAAATGATTCGTTTAGTAGTGAAAACCTGGCAAATAGGCACTTTGGACAAGTACCATGGTGAAAACTTGGCAAACAGGCGCCATGCATAATCAATCATTGCTCTGCCATCTACTATCACTTGGTCTAACTTGGCCTAGGATGAAAGGTATTTCTACCATTATTCCGCAAATTGCCATCACATCCTACCTTACCTATCATAGTAGATAAATGATTGACATCAAGTCTTGACGACTGTCCGTTTACCAAGTCAGCAGCATCCCGTCCATATCACTTGTAAATGGCTAAGTCTTAGACCTGACTGGGGGAAAAATGTTTATCATGAAATTGTAGTGGATGTCACACATGACCTTGACATTGGCAAAAAGTCCTGAAAAAAGACAAAAACATTAGCAAAGAAAGTCCTGAAAAAAGAGATAAAAACATCATAAAATGTCCTGAAGAAAGACCAAAAACATTGGCAAAAAGTCCTGAAAAAAGACCTAAAAATCGTAAAACGTCCTGAACAAAACCAAACAAAAACATCAGACTGTTCGAAAAGCACAAACACTAGGCATCTCTTGTCAAAGTCAGTCGTGTCAAATTAGTCTTTATCATTTGTCCGAACTACGTTGTCTCTACGCATTTGCTACGTAGGCAAGACTCATGCTTGAGTCCCTGAGACATTAGGTCAGTCCTTTTAGGTTTGTCAAAATAAAATCATGATGCAACCTTGATTCATCAAGGAAAAGTCATTGGTCAGGTCGAACTACAAGGTCTCTGAGTGTATGACGTAGGCAAGGCCATCTATTGATGAGCCCCCAAGGCCACACTAGGTCAGTCCATTAGGGTTCATGGCACTACACTGGCACACACGTCAAAGGTCTTCAATCAATTTCGGCATCGAGAAACCCCTAAACCAAAGTAAAACAATCATTTGTTTAAACATGGCTAAGCTCATCAACATGTCACTCATATCATCATGACAATATCGGCATACGATCAAACACAAGTCAAACTCTGACAAAACAAGTCAAATCATCATAAATAGGTCAAACTATCAAAATTCAGTTAGTCTTCAGATGAGTCCTTCTGAACGATAACCTCTGTCATTTACACCTTAGGATGTGTCCTTCCTAGACATTGTCATCGTCATTCGACATTTTGAGTGATCCTCCTGACACCTAAAGATCGCTCTTTGTGACATCAGTATTCTTCGGATGTGTCCTTCTGAAGAACCAACTCTGTCATTTATGCCTTAGAATGTGTCCTTCCTAGGCATCATCATTATTTTGAGGGACCCCTTACGACCATTAGGGATCAAATCCTCTCGACATCGGCATTATTCAGGATGTGTCCTTCCTGAATTCACCAAGTCTCGGTATTTTTCAAGGTCAATCAAAACTTTAAACATTTCGACATCTCGACATTATCAAACATGGCATCTTGGCACCAGAACAATGAATATCCAGATGCACTTGGCAAACACTTGACAAATTGTCTTTTTGATCTTTTATCATGTTATTAGTTTTTCAGCGAGATCCCAGTAAGCAGGATTTAGAGAAGCAGTGACGTAGCATGACAATTAACACGCATGACTACTAGCTTCTCAGCGAGGTCCTGATTCTGGGATTTAGAAAAGCAACGACATATCATGATAGGGACTTTATTTTTGTATTTTGGCAATCATGTCACTAGTTTCTCAAGGATGTCCTGGAAACAAGATTTAGAGAAGCAGTGATGTTTCATGATCTGTCCTTGTCCTTTTCTACTTGTGGTTGATTATGACAATAAGACTGGGGCAATCACGCTCATAGTAGGAGTCATGATCATCCTTGTCTGTGACTGTTTGTCTAAGATAATGGTATGACCTTGCACACCTTGATCTATGTCATATCATGGTGTTTGTTGGCCATTATAACAGTTTGCCTAATGATGATTAAGAGCAATAAATATTAAAAGTCCTACAGTAAAGTTTTGAAGGATTTGGTCTAGGAGTTAACATGCATTTTCATAGGGCTCATGTCTTCTCCTCTTCGATATGGTCATCTTCTCTCATCAGTCTCGTCATCTTCTCTCGTCCATCCCACGATGATATCCTGTGACATCCAAAAAAACATAAGTGCATACATGATCATATACATTGCATTAGGTTCATACATACATCATCCATGGCATTAAATCATATACATAAGCACAAGCATTGCATTAACATAATCATCAACATTGCATCTTTTACATAAATAAATTATACACATCATTAACATAATCATATAAATATGCATTACATCATCATGGCATCAAAATCACAAATAGGCATCATAGGACATACATGGCATCATAGGTCGTACATCATACATGTCATAATACATAAAGCAAAAAATATCACATAACATATGTAGGCCACATCAAAACTGCATCATCATATAATGTCATCTCAAAAAGGGTACAATGTCACAGGATAAAGTCAATGGATATCCCAAAAAATGGAGCTCACAGGCTCAATAACATAGTGTGTCAAAATACAAATATGCCCCTAGGGTAGGCTCTCATCATCCCCTTGGGGTGAAGAATGTGGTGGTGGCTGAGGCCCTGTCACTAGCTCTGAAGCAATCGGGGGTCCTGTAGCAACCTCTGTTTGGGAAATTGACAGAACCGCGAGTGAAGGTATCATCCTGACCGTAGTAAACAACTGTGAAGTCACTACAGCCGGACTCTAAGAAGGGGATGAATCTGTCATTGGTGGCTAACCCGGTACTGACCTCTGCGCTGAACCAGTCGACCCATGGCTGTGACCCGGAGTGTGCCTGCGCGAATGATGTGACCTGTGACCTGAAGTATGTCCTATCGAGGTAGACCCTCCGACGCTGGTGTGACTCCTGATACCACTGCCACTGCCTGACCTATGCTCACTGCTTGTCCTCGACTGTGACCGGGACAAGGTAGGATCTCGTTGCTCTGGTGGTACTGCCTACTCATAGAGCGTCTGGTACTGCCCCAATCTCATGCTAACTCTAGCTAACTCCCGAGCCATATCTCCCATAGGTCCTGTACACAAGGCTGCAAACTTGGTGCACCACTGGGCTACATCCTGCTGGTGGATCACCACCTGATCCCGCTCTACCCAGGCTACCTCCAGAGCTGACTATAAAGACCTGACCTATGCCAAGCTGGTGTCCAATCTCTGCTAAAGGTCTGCCACTCTTTAATCGGCTGTAGCATCTGGCGGCAACCCTGAAGTGGATGGTACCTCCTCCTCCCCCTCCACCATCTGCCATCTGAGAAGTCTCTCGGCCTCACCTATGGCATCATCCTCCTCATCATCATCATCATCCTTCCCTGCCACCTCCACCTCAATCTCTGGCATATACTCATGCCTCTCTGCCTCCTCAGCCTCCCTCGGCCCTCTCACCGCCCTCCGGCCTCCTCACCTCCCACATCCTCCTCCTGCCTCAGCCCTCCCATCCCCCCTCACCTCCTCCTCCTCTACTCATCTCCCCGCCCCTCCCTCCCTCACACCCCACTGCCCTCACCCTCCCTCCTCACCGCCCCCTTGGGATAGCATCTTAACGCCACCTCACCTCCACGACCGGGTCAGACCCACGGGCATGGTACTGGCCGCTCCTGGCCTCCCACCTCCCGCCGTCTCCACCATCATCCCCACCTCTGGCTCCACCCTGACCTCCATCTCCACCCCGGCCTCCATCTCCACCCCTACCTCTATCATCACCACCCCGGTCTCCATCCCCACCCCTCCCTCCATCTCCATCCCTGCCTCTGCCTCTGCCTCTGCCTCCATCTCTACCCCTGCCACCTCGTCTAACTCATGGCACTCGCAGAATGATTGACCACCTGTCAACTGGTGCTGGCCCATCAAGATCTGTCAAGGGCACTGGTCGGCATGCCTGCCACCATAAATCATAAGCGGGTGTTGTACCAGGATCTACTGCTCCTCCTCTCCAACCCCAGGCCTGGGCTACTAACCCATCTATCTATTGTGTCGCAAATGCCACTAGAATGGCCGAGCCCCATCCATACTCTCTGGATGACCTGGCATACTCTGCTGTCCCCACGGGCACATCCTGCTACTCACCAAACTATCTCAATACATGCTGCGGCAGGTACATCTCAATGATCAAGGACGTATGCACTGTCCTGCCAATAAGATATCTGTACTATCTACAGAAGCTGAGATGCTCGTCCTCATCATCCCATGCCTCACAATCCCTGTACGGCCTCCAAATGAATGTCACCATGGTATCGATCCGATGCCGCCACCACCTTGTGTTGCCCATATGGGTCTGCTGTAATGCGCCGGCATAGTAGTAGGAGTAGGGCATCCCCTTGGCTAGCTGTGGTCTGTCAATAGGAGGGCGGAATATGGCAATGTGCTCCCATGCCCAGATCATCATAAGAGTAGTCCCACAGGAGATACTCTCTCCTCTCCTGTACACGACGTTGTGAAGCTGATGATAAAGCATCCCTAGCAGGCAAGGAACCCACACATAAACTGTCCTGTCTCGTCTCATGCCGACCAGGACGTCCCCCCAACCAATCAAAAATCCATGACCTCGCTGGTCAGAAATCAGGATACCCACAATCATCGTCGCCAAGAACGCATCGAAGCGCCCATAGTGCTCTGCTAAGAAATCCCAATGGATCTCATAACCTTGAATGCCGAGTCTAGCACCCTGATCCTGATAATACGCACGAAAGGTCTGCTCACCATGACGTGGATCATACACAATCCACTCCCCTCGAATAGGAATCTAGAGAATATGGTAGACATCCTCTAGGGTAATGGTGGCCTCACCTGTCGGTAGGTGGAAAGAACAGGTCTCGGTGTGCTAGTGCTCACACAAGGTAGTCAATAATCCCCTGTTCACCTGAATGGTGGGCATGAACGCAACATAGAATAAGCCTTGTCTCATCAAACGTCACCGCTCTCGCAGGCCCAACTGATCCGCGAACCGAAAGGTGGTCAGTCTACTCTCTCTAGTATAAATAGGGGCAAGCTACCTCTGCAAAAGGACGAACACTACATCAGCACTTTTTGGACAACCGACAACATCATGGAAAACAACTAAGGGCATGAAAACATAAAAGCAAGTTATCTTAATGAAACAGGTAAGTGCGTCACAAATAGGCAGTTGCGTTGCGAAAAAACAACTACGTCATTCAAAACAACAATTGCGACTTGACATGGCAATTACGTTACGATAGGACACTTGCATCGTGAATTTTTGTGAATGCGTCGCAACATGGCGATTGCGCCACGATATTACAATTGTGACTTTCAACATAGCAATTGCGTCGCACAATTTCAATTGTGGCATTCCACCAGTCAATTGCAACTTGGAAAGTCACTGGCGTCGCACGATTTGGCAAATGCGGCACGAAAAACCGGTGAATTCAATTTGGTCTATGCACTTGTGTCGCGACGCATCGAATGTGTTGAACGCAAAAGCACTTGCGGCTTACACAAACGCATATGCGTCGCGGTGCATTCATTGACTACCATAGAAAGCATTAAATAGCACGTAAAATGATAAAATGGCAAAGTGAGTTTAGGGTACATACTGTCGGCTCTGAGCCCTTTGGCTGTCTAAAGGTCCTCACAATCTCTCTGCGGTGCTCTGACACTGGAATAACCATCCTCGCTGCTGCACCTTTCGCTCTGAGCTCTTGGGTTTCACAAGATAAATAGTAAAAGTGAATTGACTTTACCCTCGTTGTCAACCTATTTATAAGGTCAAAATGGCATTTTTTCAAACAAAGTCAATACTGGAGGCTCATTTGAACACCTGTGACTTAATTGTAAGTTGCTTTAAACATATAAGAATCCAAAACTGACTGCGTCGTTGTTTTTCTGGTCATCAAATGGATTTATCGGGACCCTTTGCAAATTTTTCTAGCGTCGACTCAAAATTTGAAAATTTCCCGAGGGGGCAATGATACTCCGTACCCTCACTGGGGCATATTCTTGGCTTATTTTCTTTATCACAATCTGACAAGTGACATTATGAAAAAGAGGGGAAAAATGTAGACACCTAAAAATGACCTAGGCCTGCAAGATTCATTTTTACCACTTTCGTCCTAGCATAATTATGTCATTTAATTATGTTCTTGGTCCACATTTGACTATTGATTAAATAATTCATAATTATTTAATTAATTCATGTCTTTTCATTCCTCTTGATTATTAAATAAATAAATTTCATTTATTTATTAAATACGTCGTTAACTGTCTAAGTCTTTCTTTAATTAAATAAATTTCTTAATTTATTTAATTCCCTTTGTCATTTAATTCTTCTTGATTATTAAATAAATAAATTTCATTTATTTATTAAATACGTCACTAACTGTCTTAATTAAATAAATTGATTAATTTATTTAATTAATTAATCTCATCTCCTAAATTAAATAATTGAATTTAATTATTTAATTGCCAATTAATATTCTTCTCATTTTAAATAAAATAAATTATTTAAAATGTCATGTCAATCCTAGCTGTTAGTCCTTTTTGATAAATAATCTGAAAAAGATTATTTATTATCTCACAAAATCCATAATTTGAATTATTTTAATTCGAATTAGTAATTAATCTTCCAAAAATCAAGCAATTGGGCAGATTCTTGATTTTTCAAATCTTATCCTCAGTCAGCATCTTATCTCTTTGATTTTTTGAATCTTGCAAATCAGGCAATCTTATCTTCTTGATTTTTCGAAAATCTTTATTTTCTAATTAATTTGTCTCATTTATTCTCCACCGTCGATCCGATTTTATTTTGACCGTTCGATTAAGGATTTTTCCCTAACCCTAATTAGGGATTCTTAGGTGTAATCTGGATCATTCATTTCATTGATTTATCTCATCCGTCCATCTGAAATGGCATTTTCTATAAAATGCCATCTTCTTCTCATTTTTCAGACACGAACACACATTTTATGTAATTACTATAGGCATTTATTTACTTATTTTCACATTCATTGTCATAGGCATTTGATTAATATTGGCATTTATTCTAAGCATAGGCATAGACATTGACTTTTAGACATAGTCATTTAGGCAATATCAAATCCTTCAAATCTTGTTGTAGGACTTAGGCATTTTAGATTGCTCATAAGACAAATCTGAGGGCAACATTATCCAGCAAGCAATGAGGTATTACAAAAGGTAATCATGGAGGTATCAACAATCAGGTATAATTGTTCTTTTATTTACTTCCTTTGTGTTTTGTAAGATCTTTGGATTTTGATTATTATTCATTGTCTATTGCTAACTCTCCTAATCTGAAGAAATCCCCTGATTACAGAGAGATATTTCTTTTTTAAGTTTAGAGCATAGACCCTTGGAGGATCTCTACATTCCAAAATCTTTGGTGTCAAGGCGGCCATGTCATCTACCCTCTGCTTTAGGGTGGCAATTTATGCATCTCTATCCTCAATTTCTTCATCCTTCCTTTGAATCTCCTCCAATTTTTGTTTTTGTTTTTTTTATTCTTCCTCCCTTCTTTGCATTCCTCTCCATAAATTCAAAATTTCTGCATGTACTACAAAATTAGGAGGATTATGAATCCCTACTAGTCTTTTTGTGGATGATTGATCCTCATATGGCACTATTTTCATAAACTCAGGTTGTCCAGTTATCTTTGGTTGTAGGGGTGTTTTTTCTTCTTCCTTTTACTGTAGGGACTCTTGTTCTTATTGTGGTTGTAGGAACTCCTGCTCTGGTTCTAGATGTTGCTGCAAGACCTCTTGCTCATGCTATAGGAAGTCCTAATTTTCTTCCAATTCTTCTACAATCTTAGCAAGATCAGATAGTGTTATGTTTGGTGCTCTATTAAATATTTCTTCTCCTTCTTTAACATTTTGGACTGCTCCATTGGAGCTTCAAGGTCCTCCTATGAGGTCTCACTAGGTTTAGGGCTTTCTTGCAGAGGTGTACCAATTGCAGGCCCAACTGGTCTTGATTTCCTGGGAGGTCTCTCACATTTTCCTTTGGCTATAGGATGCACATCGGCTTTCCTCTTCTTAGAACTTGGCACTTTTTTTTATAGGATGTGTTTCAGCCTTCCCTTTTCTTGTTTCTACCCCTCTCTATTGTGGCATAGTTTTCATGAGGGTTTCAAGTGGAACTTCATCATCAAAATCTGAGGAAGAAGAGCTTTCTTTTTCTGATTGCTTAGTTTCAGAAGAACTAATTTATATAGCTTCTTTTGTTGCAGGAGGATTTATACTAGAGGTTGAAGCACTAGGAATGGCTTCAACCATACTTACTCTCCTATTAGACCTACGGGATTAAGGCAAATCCCTAGATTGCAAGTGCTCATATCTAATTTGATCAACATTTATAAACATTTCCCAGGTCATTCTAGATACATCATGTAGAGACCTTTCAACTAACATTTTAATCAAGCAATGGTGGGAAACAAAATTATCCCTACCTTTTTGGGTCTCGGCTGCCATGATTGAGAGAAGATTGTACAAAACATTAGGCACATTCATCCTCCTTTTGTGCCTTATGTGATTTAAAAGCTTGAAGTGCATAGAATGTAAATTTGACTGGTGACCCTCACAAGTGATTCATTCGATAACATACACAACTATTTGCTTCCATGGCTCAGGCAGAGACATTCTCTTTCCACCCTATTTATCTATGCTCAATGGGGGTTCATTTGGCTCTGTGAATTCGGTCCTAGCTGACCTGGCGTCTCTAGAAATAGGGTAATTTTCACCATTAGAAGGTAACCCTGTAACTTTTGCAATTATTTCCTTTGTTTCCACAACTTCTAACCCTCTCACTATGGCTTTTCCTTCTGAAAATGTCTAGGAAAATTCAAGGGCAATGCCTTCATCGAAACCATCCAACTTCAAAAAGTAATCTATCCATCCACAGTTTTGAAATTCGGCTAGGCATTGTGCATCTTGCAGTAAAATATCATGCATCATGGGTTCGTTTCGAATTAACCCACCTCCCATTATCTTCAATTAAACAAATGCTTTGCAACTCTTTTCCTACAATTCCCCTTCTAAAAATCAAATGCACTTCCCTATAGTATCTGCTAAATCTCAGGACCAACCTACTGAATTTCTAGTGCCAGTGTTGATTGAATTTCCTTTCTTTTTGCTTGCAACTCAAGATTACGACAGGGCAATAATGGCAAGAAAAGGAGTGATAAAGGGAATTATGATAGGAAGAAATGGCAGTTGCATCTATTTTCACTTCACACATGCAAGCTGTCCTTCCTTGGATTTCAAATTGGCTCATTTTTAAATTTTTGACATAGCCTAATATAATTTGACACATGGACAATAAAATATTTTCTTCTTTCTCATTCCCCTCCCCCCAACCTAAATTTGGACATGTGTCCACACATGCAAGATGGAAGTGGTGATACGACAAGGAATGATGGCATTTTATGCAAACATTTATACTAACATGCAATGATTAAATGATCGTACCTAAAAGATGATTAAAGATAGCAATTAATGTGCACATACCTGAGTGTGTGGAAGATTTTCCACAAAGATTGCAGATAGAGTAACACTCACCTTGTTGAAAAAAATGAATTGAGCAATAAATGAAGATGAGGTGGAATGAGGCAATGAAGTGAGGTGGAAGAGAGAGAAAGGTGGTGATGGATGTGTGGATGGGTGGATGAAAAATAAATGGACTTCCACGTAAGCGAAATTCTTTATTATGGAAAGTACGTACCTCAATTAGGCTGAAGGAGGGACACTAGGTCCACCGCCTTTGGCTACAGGAAGCTCTGAGTGCTGGGTGAATTGTTGTAGGAACTCTTCTTTAGAAGTTGGCTTGTGGTATAATCTGAGGAAATGACCATTGATAAGTAATTTGAACTTGACAGGGTCAATGGTGGTGAGCTGAAAAACTCCATTAGGAAAGACCTTAGCAACTTCGTATGGTCCTAGCCACCTTGTCTGCAATTTTCTTGTATTGTCCTGGTATCTTGAATCATAGAGCAAGGCCCAATCTCCTAGTTTGAACTTCTTGTCCTTAATAAATTTGTCATGCCATTTGATTCTCTAATTTTGTACTACTTTTGTATGTTGCAAGGTTTCTCTTCTTATCTCCTCCAAAGCATTTAGCTATATGATTCTTTCTTTTTATGCTTCAAAAATATCCATCCCTAAATTTATTGTAGTCCTAAGAGTCTTATGTTCAAATTTGACTTGCATCATAGCTATCTTTCCATATAGAAACTCAAATGAGGTGAAGCCTATAGTTGTTTTCCATGTTGTCCTATAGGCCCAAATAGCTTCTGGTAATCTGTTTTCCCAATCTTTTTTATGAACAACTATTATTTTAGTCAGAATGGCTTCAATTTCTCTATTGGTCACCTCAACTTGGCCATTAGCTTGGGGGTGATAAGGATTAGACTTTTGTGCCTTATATTGTACTCATTCACTAGTGCTGCAATGAGAGTTGATGTGAATTATGGCCCTTGATCAGTCACTATTTCTCTTGGGACTCCATATCTTGTGAAAATATCTTTATAAATAAATTATGCAACCTTGTTATCTCTTGCATGTTTCATGGCCTTAACTTCTACCCATTTAGTTACATAATCAGTGCATACCAATATATAAGACTTACATTTTATGGAGGGTAAATTGGTCCCACAAAATCCAATCCCCACTTGTCGAAGGGAGTGATTACTATCTGAGGACAAAGTAGCATCTCATCATATCTGGTTGGTCTTCCCATTCTTTGACATCTATCACATTTTCTGGTATACCTTCTTGCATCCTTATGGAGTGTTGGCCAATAATATCTTGTGTTCAAAATATTCATTGCTTTCCTCTTTGTTGTAAAGTTTCCTCCACATGGTTCATTGTGACATTCATGCAAAATTTCATATGTCTCATCTTCTCTCACACATCTTCTCATGACATGGTCAGGTCCAGTATAAAATAAACATCCAACAATCCAAGAGAAAGGGAAATGTTTTTCAATGAGTTCCCTTTTCTCTTTTGGAGAGAAGTGAGGAGGAATTCTACCTATAACTAGGTAATTGGCTATGTTAGCATACCATGGTATTTGTACACTGAGAGAGAATAGATGCTCATCAAGGAAAGAGTCATCTATGGGCTGATTATCTTCTAATGTGGTTAGCCTTGAAAGAAAATTTGCAACAACATTAGCCTACCCTGACTTATCTACAATGGTTATATCAAACTCCTACATAACCAATAACCATCTTTCCAATCTACCTATGATCAAAGGTTTATTCATAAAGTACCTAATGGTTGCATGATCAGTGTGTACAAAGATTTGATAGCCCATTATGTAATTATTGAATCTGTTTAGTGCATAAATTACTGCCAGCATCTCTTTCTCTGTCACTATATGATTGAATTTATCTCCTTGCGAATTTTTGCTGACAAAGTAAGTAGCATTTTCAACAGCTCCCTCTTTCTATCCTAAGAATGCTCCTATGGAATAGTCTGATGCATCAGTGTGGATGTGGAAGAGAAGCTCCCAATTCAGTCCTTTGAGTACAAGAGCATGAGTCAAAGTTGCCTTCAAGTCATAAAATGCTTTGTCACAAGCTTCAGTCCACTAAAATTCAACATCTTTAGTAAGAAGAGTGTATAATGGTGTTGCTACCTTGCTGAAATCTTTGATGAATCTTCTATAATATCTTGCATGGCCCAAGAAACTCCTAACATCGGTGTAGGTAGATTTGTGATTATCTCAATTTTTGCAAGGTCTACTTGAATTCCTTTGTGGGAGATGTGGTGTCCAAGAACTACACCTTCTTGCATCATCATGAAACACTTTTCACTATTCAAGGACAAATTTTGATCCTCACATCTCTATAGAACTCTCTTGATATTCTCCAATGCTTGATTAAAATCAACACCATAAGTGGTGAAGTCATCCATATAAATCTCCATGCAGTCATGAGAAATGTTTGAGAAGATTCTAATGACTTCCCTCTGAAAAGTTGTAGGTGCATTGCACAAGCCAAATGGGAGCACCGAATTAGCATAGGTCCCCCATGGACAAGTAAATTTTGTCTTCTCCTAGTCTTCGGGTGCAATTTGGATCTGGTTGTAGCCGTTGAATCCATCTAGAAAAGAGAAATATTGCTTTCTTGCAAGTGTGTCCAAAACTTGATCAATGAAGTGTAAAGGAAAATGATCCTTCTTGGTGGTAGCATTAAGTTCTCTATAATCAATGCAAACTCACCATTTCCCTCCTTTCTTGGGCACAATCACTAATGGAGACACCCACTAACTATCTTAAATGGGGTATATAAATCTTGCATCTAATAATTTCTGCAACTCTCCTTTCACAATCTCTCTTAGTGAAGGGTTGATTCTTCTTTATGGCTATCTTACTGGAGTACAATCATCTCTGCTATAAATTTTGTGTGTACAAAGTTTAGGATCCATACCTTTCATATCATGATAATCCAATGCAAATGCATGTTGATGGGCCCTTAATAGGTTTTCCAATAACAATTGCTGCTCTTCATTTAATTTACTATTACATTCAGGTATTTTCCTTCAGATACTTGGATCTATGTAGTTAATTCTATCATAGCTGCTTCATTAATACATGGTACCTTTGGTTCATATGGCAGTAATGTATGGAACATACCTCTTGCTATAGGAAGAATGTGTGTAGGAGTAGTGGTTGTAGGAAGAGTAGGTAGAAGTTTCTTGACCAAAGTAGAAGATGATGCCTCCTCCACTTCATTATGGTTGTAAATGAGATTATCCAACACTTCATCCTCATCTTGGAGCTGCATGAAAGAGCTTCTTCCTAGCATCATAAGTTGCATGATAGAATTGACTTCCTCAACCTCTTCACCAACTTGTGGCCATATAGAATCTTCTTCAGCATGAGATGGCTGAGCAGGTGGATAGAGAATAAAATTATTAGTTCTCCTTCCATCTAAAATGGTCATGTTACTAGAAGGACATCCAATGTATGCATCTGAAGTTTCCAACCAAGGCCTTCCAAGAATGATGGGATAGCCACCTAGTGTAGCCTTGGGAGAAAGAATCATAAAGTCTGTTGGATATTCCAAGGAGTCTAGAACTACCATGAGATCCTCCACTACACCATCAGGCTTGACAATAGAGCTATCAGCAAGCTGTAGGACAATAGGAGTAGATCTCATACTTGCAATATTTAGTTGTTGTAGGATGTCATTGGTCATTACATTGATTGCTACCCCTAAATCAATCAAAGCATGAACTCCACTTTGATCCCATTTATGACAACTGCTACCATAGGACTACCTGGGTCATTATATTTGGGAATAGTCACTTTTCCCAGCATGATATCAGCTAGTCACTTTTCCTAGCATGATATCACCTAGCTGCCCACCACATGAACTGTAGTTGGGTCTTTCTTCTTCCTACCCCAATTCTTAAGACAAGCTTCCTTGATAGATTTTCCATACATTGGAACATCCTTTATGGCCTGAAATAGGGGTATCTGAACACATATATGCTTTAATTGATCTAGGATATCAAAGGTGTTATCCTCCTTTTCTTCTTTCTTCTTGGAAACTTCCAATCTATGAGGAAATGGTGGTTCTTGCTTGGTCTGTTTGACTTGGACTGGTTCAAAATTTTTAGATGCATTTGGCTGAATGAGGTCATTTAGAAGCTCCTCCTCCTCTTCCATAGGAAGCTCAGTGATGATGGGCTTGGAAGGGCCTGGTAGGGTGGTTCCTGAATGCAGATGGATATCACTTACACTCACAACATATGTAGGGAATTGATTTGAATTAGTAGAGTATGTAGGTTATTGTGGTGGTTTGTTATTAGGATTGGGTGTTGGTTGAGCTAGTAGCTGAGTTGGTTTAGGTGCATTTTAGCTTGGATTAGCAGGTGGAGGCATTAGAGAAGGTTGTTGGGACTAAGAAGGTGGATACATGTAATTGGTTGTATGAGTAGGCCACTGCTATCCTCCTCTCCATTGATTTGTTTATTGCCAATTTCTTGGAGGTGGTTGCCAATTCCCTTGGAATTGTTTCCAATTCCCCTGAGGTTGCTACCACTAAGTTGGGGAATTTTGATGACTAGGCCAAGCATTTAGAGGGTTACTCCAAGGTTGTGGTGGATATCCTCCATAATTGGGTGGATATTGGGGCTACCATTGGTTACCAGATGAATAAGAGTTAAAATATGGCCCAACATAAGATAGTGGATCTGGTAGCATACCTTGTCTTGGAGCCCAAGGCTTCCTTTGTGCAACATAGTAAACTTAGTCTTCTTCAATCTAAATTGGCTTAAAATTAGGTGAAATCTGCTTGCTTTCTAGGTTAGCTACCATCTTACATCTGTAGTCCTTCTTTTGTCTATAGTGGGGACAATACTCTGTTAACATCTTCTCTTCCTTCTTTTGCTTTTTCTTGGCTTGAAGTGTATCTAGATGGGTAGCTAGATTATTGATAATGTCTTGCTTGAAGTTTGCCAATAAATGAGTGATCTCCATTATTGAAACTCCACTGATAGTTGACTTACCCATGGAATACTGATAAACTCTCCCTTTCTTTGAAGCTTCCCTAGAGTAATTTTGGCATATTTTCTTGATATCTTCCCAAGGAACTTGGGAGATATCTCCTCCTGCCATGAGGTCCAAGGAATCAATGCAACTGTCATTGATTCCTCTCAGGAAAAGCAACTTTTTTGAATCCTCATTAGGTGCATGGTGTGGATATTTTTTTAGGAAAAACATAAATATTGCAATGTAGTCTTCCAGGTTCTCATCTTCCTTCTACTGCATCTTGAAAATGTCACCTTCTCTCATCTCAATACCCCTGCAGTATTCCTTGTATTTCTCAAGGAACTTTGTCTTCATTTCTTACCAAGTTTCCATAGTATTTTTTCCTAGGCTCATGAACCATCGTAATGCAACTTCCTTTAGAGTGGTAGGAAATAACTTTAGCTGATGGGCATTAGTAGTATAATCATAACTTCTACAGAGTATGTCAAACTCAAATAAGAAGGTATCAGGATCTTCTATCACAAGTCCATAAAACTTGGGGATTGTTGAGGTAGGAATGTTCTTGATGTTTCCAACTTCATTTTGATGGGCAATGGGAAAAGGAAAATCTGGTGGGTTAGGTCTATTCCCATTTGCATCACCCATTCCTACTTGTTGTGGTTCCAAAGCAAGGGGGTTCTCAAACTGATTTTGATCTTCAGAGGAGACTTCAAAACTAGTTGGATCAGGATATGCGTTTGCAAAAGGGTGTGGATCTTCTTCTTCTTCTTCTTTTGGTAAATTCTGATATTCAACTATCTAGAATGGATTAGGAATGTTAGGAAGGAATCTCCCATAAGCATCCCTTCTCCTTCCTCTATGCATGCGGTATTACTCACTATCAGTCAACTCACACAAAAATTGGTAACGAATAAAGGGGTGATTACTTCCTAAATGAGGATATGCTAAGAACAACTCCAAAAATACTACAACAAGAAACTAACAATGACTCCAAAAACTTCCTAGATTGACACCATCCCCAACAATGATTCCAAAAATGTCGGCCTCCTACAATTATTTCATAACTAAGCCTTTATAGCCATGATTCAAAGATTGGACATCTAACCTGAACAACTACTTTAATCATCATGAAGGTGCATTTAAATTTTCAACCCAAGGACGTGAACTTGAAATGGGCTAGCACATTATGTGCACTAGGAACTCTTAAGTAGCCATTCCTAATCTATAGTTGAGAAACACACAATACTGGAAGTGAATTACTTGAAAGGAAAATAAAGAAAATGTTGAACCAACCAATTATACTAAACTAAAATGCATAACATGAATAAAAGATCCGAGCAAAAAAAAAAGGAACTACTCTATCTGCTTTGGCTGTGTAGTACCCCTCCATTTTTCTTATGTTTTCTAACAGTATGTTTCACTTTGTTAGACCCTAATACTTTGTTTTGATGTATTTGATTGCTGACAGTAGAGCGATGGTGTATTTATTTTATGATGTGATGATACACTATTTGGTGGTGTTTATTTTTGACATGCTTTACGTTAGCATAGATGTTTACTTGAGATGTTATTGCTATATATGTTCATGGTAGATTAATTGATATTTATTTTGTCAGTTCGATGTGATTGTATTGGTGAGGAGAACAGAGTTGCATCACTCGCTTGTGAGTGCCCTATGATTTCTGCGATTTTCTTTTCACGGTGTGTTTGAATCATGGATTATATATATATATATGTATGTTATATGTTTGATTGGAGGATTGCAGGTACATGACATCGACTCCACCTAGTTTCATAGGTCTAAGCATGTCAAGACTCAATGATAATGTTGATTGGGAGATAGTAACAAGGTTTTTCCAAGTCTAGCCTCAAACCTAGTCACAGTATGCCGTCAGTTTAGGTTTGGTATGTTTGGTTGTCACGTCTTTGTTTCTCTTGTTATTTGTTAAGCAAGGTTTATTTTGTGAGTTTAATGTTAGCTTAATGTTCCTTTTAATTTAGTGCTTATTTAATTAATTTTAAATATTGTAGATAAATGTTTCTTATTTTATTTAATTAATTAAATTCGTTTATTCGATAAGATAATTTAATCATTGCGATTAAAGTTATTTTATTAAATAAATTAATTAATTGGTTAAATTTCCTATTATTGAGTGAATAGATTAAATATTCTTTAAATGCTTTTGTGTGAAATGGAATTTTAAATATGTATTAAAATAAAAATGAAATTAATTTTGAATTCTTAAATTCAATAAAATAAAATAAATTCTTGATAATTGTTAGAAGAAAATATGTGAGTTTGTTAGAATATATTTTTTTGATTTGCCATGTGTGTTGGTAAAATTAAATGCAAATTCTTGTTGAGGATTTTCTCAGAGAGAATATTGCCAGAATTGGGAAAGGCAGGAAAGCACTTCACGGAAAAGAAAAGGAACAGAGTATTGCTAGAAAAATTGTGATTTTTATTTGGGGTTTTGATTTTAAAATTTTGGAAGATCTCAGGATTATTTTTGTTCAAAAATTTGCATTTTTTTGAAAGTAAAGATTTGTTAAGGGCTTTGGAAGTTGCACGCAGCAGGCAAAGCTTTTCTTCTACTATCAATTCTTCAAGCTACAGGAATACATGTTATTTTCTATTTAATTAGTTTATTGTGTATTGAAAAGATTGCTTGTATAAAGATTTATTTTTGTAGAAATTTTGTTAAGTTTGTAAAATTAAAAGATTTCCTGTAGAAGTAATTTTGATTGAAGCTTCTGTTCTTCTCAGTGAAATTTTATTGAAAATATTTCTGTAGAAAATTTGTTACCTCTCTATGAAAATTTCGAAACAAAAATTTATAGTGAAATTAGAGAGCAACCCAGGGGGTTATTGTTAAACAATAGTAAAATTTCAAAAGAAAACAAAAGAAATATCTGTAGATTAAATTGAGGAAATGGAAACCTCTATCATAAACTTTGCTAAATATTTCCTGTGGAAAAGATTTTGAAGTTTTGATTTGAAAATGAAACCCTCTGTTATTGAAATTAAAATCTCTGGTAAAATTGTGTAAATTGATATGTTTCTCAATTTCTTGAAGAAAACCCCCTCTGAAAATGATTACATGATTATAATATTTTATTTATTGTTTAAATTGTATATATATTTACATATATATATGTATATAAATAATATGTAAATATATATATATGTATATAAATAATATATATACATATGTATTTTATTGTGAAATTGTTTTGTGAAATTTTTATTCATTTATAAAACTGCGAAATCCGTACGCGAATTTTTAAAAGTCGCATGGATTTTATTCACGGAAATTTTATAAAAAAAAATATTAAAAGAAAATGGGGAGGCACAGGGGGCTACCCCCACAGCCGTTCCCCATAGGGGAGTCGACTATAAGGGCAGCACCCAGTGCTGCCTTCACAAGCAGTGTCGGCGCTACCTGCACAGCTGTACCCCATTAAAGGGTTCGGCTGTGTAAGGCGGCCGACCGCCCCTGTCTTTATTATATGAAATTTAAATTTAAATTATTTATTTTAAAATTAAAATTAATATATATATATATATATAGTATTTTTATAAATTTATAATTGTGTTTAAAAATTAGTAATTATAGATTTATTTTAGGCAAACAAAAATATATATATATTTAAATAAATTTTCAATTATAAGGATTTGAATATGTTTTTATTTAAATGTATAATATATTGTTGATTAGTGTATGAAAATCAAAAATAGATATTTTGTGATGAAATGTATTAAGTAGAGAAATAAAAAATTTCATTATAATGCATGAATGTGGAATTGGGAAAATATTAGTTTTAATGTTCATATTGAATGAAAAATGAGTTATTTTATAGTTGATTAATTTCATACTATAAGTTATTGATTTGATTGGATTTAGTAATTCCTAACATTAGATTTTTATTATGCCTGAAATGCTTTAAGTTGTTTTTTTAATTCTTGTTGAGAAAATTGGGGTTATATGGGATTATAAGTCTTCTAGATATAGTTTCTTCATGAGGGAATTGTATTTATGATGATTCCACATTTTGAACAAACTAGGGTAGTGCACATAGTTTTATTTAGATAAGACACCTAGTTTTATGAACAGGTTGTGATGTCTATTGTTATATTGTTGTTTATTTTGATGTTAGTTTATGTGCACCTTGTCTACCCTTAGTTAGTGGAATTAGATTCCTTGTGTTATTATTAGGGGAGTGGCTCTTTATGAGGGCCGACAGACAAAGTGGTGCAAGGGTAACTCATGTGGAGTTAGTTAATCAGTGAAAACTAAATCAACACATTAGGTAGACTAAAATATTTAACTGGATTAATAAGCCTCACTCATGGACTCAAGGGCTAATTCAGACTTGGGGATGAGTCGAGAAGGCTTGGAATGGAAAAATCAATATCTAGTCTCTATGAAAGGTATTCGATTCCACAACAGATTGCATGTGGGGCCGAGTTTCGTAAGAGGTTACCAGGGTAACCCAAGATGGGGGCCAGAACCTAGGAAGAAACACCTGGGTAACCTATGCAACATTGTGATGACACTCCACCTATAATAATAGTATCCTTGTGAACTTTGTGTATTTGATCATTCAGTTCTGGAAGCAATGTAACCATTAAGTTAAGTTGGTACTTGTATAGTTTTGTCTTTGGGTTCATCTGTGTCTAGGATTTATAGGTTATGTCTAGGTAACCTCTTTACTATCTCCTAGCACAGGGGGTGGGCCTACGGGTACCACTTGGTTGGGTGGAACATGCACCTTACACCGCTGGGTCCCCAGTTCTTGTTTGTGGCGATGAGTACTTCTTGGATGGGGAGCTCATATGTGAAAATATACTTTCTCTTTTGTATTAGTGGAAACCTTATTCTTGTATCGCTCCTCAATTGTATTCAGGGAGAGCTTTTGTAACATGTAATTGTACACTTTTGTATGACCTACCTCATTTGGAAATGAGTATTGTAAATGTTATTATAATTTCAATGTAAGAAAGAATCATATTTGTTCTTTATATCGTTAATGATGTAATTTAATTGTTAATGAATGTATGCTCTTAAGTTTATGAGAATTTAAATACATGCTATGTTAGTTACTATTGTCATATTTGGGATTTACAAGTAGTGCATCGTTGCGTATCTTAGGGAATGTTTGCATTAATGAATTTTATGTTTACACTTAGGAAAAAGATTGTTACACTTTCATAGTCATTGCAACATTCTTTAGGTTACAAGATGGGGCATTACAGGCTACAAGAATAGACACATAATGGACTTCTAGTGGTTGTAGGAACAGTCAGTGCCAAATTTCTAACTAAGTACTAAAAAACAAGTAATACTAAACTAATGCTAAACTAATAAAATGGATTACTCACCAACTGGGCCCCCTTGGATAAGTATCCTCAAAACTAACAAGAACTCAAATGATCGAACTCAAAACTTTATTTCATTCACTATAAATCATGAATACAAAGAGTAATGTATCAAAACTAGAGTACAAAATCATGCAACCTCTTCCTCTATTCTCACATATAAATTGACTAACTAACCAACTAACTAGGAGGAAGGAGCATCAGATTATTATTTATGCTATCAACTAAACAAGGAAGTGAACTCCATGACTGGAAGGACACCAATTAGGGAAAATAGGGAAAGTGGAGCGATGGTGGTTACGCATGCTTGGAAGTCGGTCAGACATGCAAGTCAGATGCAGACTCAACACAACAGTAATGCTCGTGCATGCTCAATCATTAAAGTCCACTACAACAAGGCAATTACACTCGGCTGCATGGAGAATCTTCTGTCAGTGGTCTTCTTGACTTGGAGCGACTCCTTTTTTGGGAACTATGGTGCATGCCCAGCTGGCGGTGTCTTCCTCAATGGTGCAGGAGCACCTGCCTAAGTGCTTAGTTACAACCTTATCTAGAAGGTTTTTGTTTTAAATTTCTTTTTGATGTTTTGGAAAGGTCTCAAACACCTTTAATAATGTGTATGAGGACCTTTTGGAGCTTAGGTAAAAATTAGAATAAATTAGGAAATGTTTTGGTGGCCATTTCCTATGCTTTTGTAAAAAGTTCGAAAACACACTTTGTTTTCAAACCGCGTGTTTTTTTGCCATTCTTGGTTAAAAACGTGAAACCTAATGAAACCTAATGGTTTTGGAGGCATGAAAAAGACTCTTTCTGGACCTGGGAAGAGGTTAGAAGTTTTTATGTTGGCAGTTTCAAGAGGAAATAAAGAAAAAGAGCAATTTTGGCGTGGAAAACCCTGTTTTCTGTAGTAGCAGCTTGCATGGATTACATGAGGCATTTTGTGGATTATTTCAGCATGTATTAAGCCTCTGGAAGTTCTGTTTGCACCATTTGAATAGTTGTTACATCGCTTTCTTTATTTCTTGTAAATTCTGTATTTTATCTTATTTGTTGTTTGGACTGGTAAATGGAATAAAGGAGCTTTAGCCCGCACTCCCATCATACCAAGAAGCATGGGAGAATTGGGAATGTGGCTAAGATCCTTTAGTGTACATAGGTTAGCAGTAGGAGTCATTAGAGTTCCAAAAAGCATGCTAAATGACTTTTCCTAGGCGAGACAGTGAGAACCCGGCTAGGAAAAGCTTGAGGACAGCGTGAATAATTTGCAGGGGATTGAAGATTTTTAAAAGATTATTTTTTGAGGATTTAGGGGAGTGTCTTGGCTCTGCATGGTGACAAGGAAGAGCCCGTAACAGTCCATTTTCATGAAGAACTTTTCACCAGTCCTAAACTGGTTCTGAACAGTTTTGAAACCCTAGTGTTCTTGGTTCTCTTTGCATTTGGGCAGTGTACGGCCTGTAGAGGCTCAAAATCTCAAGAATATTTAATTTTTTGGCATGGGAATCACCAACCCCAAAAGAAAAACTTAGGTCATTTGGGGAGTTTAGGAGAAAATTGCATTTTTCTTTGTCAAGAGGCCTAACTGGGCTTCTGGCATTGTAGCCCTTCCAAACCCTCAATTGGTGTTTTAGTGAAAGCGATGGAGGATTGGGTTATGAAGGATGTTCAAGAACTTTTAGAAGATTTATTTGAAGCTATGGAAGCTACTTACACCCCTGCAACAAGATTTGGAGGTATTAGAGATTCACTAGTCTTTAAGTGGATTAAGGGATAGGCAGTGAAGGTGAGGGAAAACACCAGGAAATTATTGGTAGCAGAAAATTGGAAAATGATAGCAGGGTTGGAAATCTAACCAGGGGTGCCTAAATAGCAGGGGACCTACAGGTTGAGTGGTGGATGAGATATCACCAAAGGGGTTATCAAATTGTGACCCAGAGCATTGAGTCAGTGAGTGATTCAATCCAACCTTGTTTCTATCACTCAACTTAGCACATTAAATCTGCATGGAAAGGTCAATATGCATAATAACTACACATCTATAACCACCTTAAGAAACATTTAATAACCACATGCAAAATCAATATAGATAGTTCACATATTATGCCAAATATCATTAAAGCTTGCAAAGATCAACTGTCAATGGTTTGAGGGAAACATTATGCCAATACCAACTCCTAAGCATTAAAGTCCATGACATCTATGAGCAAATAGACTATAGATTCTCCCAAAAACTAGACCAAAAACTAGGCTCATCAGGGGGTATAGCAAGCCTCCTCTTTTGTATTTTAAAGAAGTTATTCATTTTGATGTGCCATCTCTTCTAGGCATGATGAAGCAGTTCAATTTATAATGCATAGATCAAATGAGTTCATATTAGATAAAAAATAAAAACCATGCCAAATCAGCTAAGGAGTTTGGAGAAAATTCTTAATCGATTGATTATATATAAATCTAGATTTGATTGCTAATTATGTGCTTTATATTTAATTAAATACTTTAATTTTCAAGTCTATGGGCATTTAGATTTACTTTCCCTTCTTAGAAACCTAGACTCAAAGAAATAGGTAACCTATTTAGGGCACATGAAAAATATTTTAGTTACAAATGACTATTTGTTTGTTGTTTTCTCAAGAATGGTAGATCATAATATGATTTTTGACTTGGGGGTCCATATTTCAATAACTAGGTGGCTTTATTCATCAAACCCTAGCATGTGGGTTTCGATCTAATGAAGGAGCTTCCTTCTAAAATACCAATGTGGTTCCATTTGGTGGGATTAAGGTATCTCATAGTGATTCTATGATCAAATAATTATTTATTTTTCCCTATGTTGCTAATTTTATTTATTAAATACAAAAATATATGTTTCCAATTGTTAAGTTACTTTGTGGACCTAGTAGAGAGTTGGCATCCTACATGCAAGGTGAAAATACAAAGAATGTGACACTTGCCACATGGGTACTCATTTGGAAAGAAGAAAACATCAAAGCCTCTAAAATGTGTGTCATCTTGACAAATGGTAGTCTAATTTGGATTTAAACTTTTAACGGGGCCCACTTGTGAGCATATTCCTTTCTTAGAAAAGCAAAAGAAAAGGAAGTTGACACTTGTCACCTAGGATCTCATTCTAGCATTGAGCATTGTGAAAACCTCAAGGAGGAGCACCATGATTCCATGTGGCAATGGTTTGACTTGTTGATTGAAGCTTGGAAGAGAATGTTGCTAAACAAAGACTTAGTTGTCATTGGGAGTGAATAGGAGTGAAAGATGAGTTCTAATTTGGTAGTTGACTTGATTTTCTCTATGTGATGCCTAACATGTGAGGTTACTTGATTTTTAGAGTTATAAGTGATAGGTCAAAACTAGGGTAAAGATTAAGAAATATTTCAGCTTGGTCTAAGTATCAATCTGGGGATCGTAAGCTTGTGAGAGGTGCTGCAGAAGTATACCTAAGGGAGGAAAGCAGTGAATAAAGTGGGGATGAATGTAGCTAGAACACACATAAATTTCCTAAATGAAAATCCGGTTCAACTTTTCTATTCTGCCTTTCTAATAGGAACTATTATAAAAATAGTAGCAATTTGTGACAATAACAACAACAATTTGTGACAGTAACAACAACAATCTGTGACAATAGCAACAATAATTTACATTAAAAAATAAAACACACTTTGCTAAATTAAAAATACTGAAGTCAAACTTTAATGAAATACTACATCCCAAACTTGAATCACAAAATATTTTATCAAACCAAAGTATAATAAAGATGCTGGAATTTAAATCACACAACTATTAAAGTTTGAAAGCTATTGAAATTAAATCGAACGGAAAATAAATAACACACACAAATATTAATAGTAAAAATAAATAAATGTCACTGTGCTTCACTAGGGAGTGGGCCCTTTCTCCGTGGTTTGCAGGTGAGATGGGACGAGAGCCTTTCTACACTGTTGTGATAGAAGAATCATTTTATTTTATAAAAAATGATACAATAATCTTCATATAATATCCCCCTTACAACATGCTAATTCACCCCCCTTTATAGCTATTACATTGCCTTATAAGGCATGAAACAAATTACAATTTGTTTTACTATTCATGCCCTTCCTCCTATTTCTGTGTATGGATTTGTTGCATTATTTTTCTAATATTATGCATATGCTTTTCCACACCACCTATTATATTTTTTCCAACCTATTTTGTTGCATTTTCTCCTATTCCCTTGTCGTCTTTTATGGCACTATTTATTGCTTGTGGGTTGGAATAAAACCAACCATAAAAATAGGAGTTTGTTGTGCCATAAAAATAGGATTTTGTTGTGCCATAAAAATAGCTATTTGTTTTGCCTTTGTTCCTCATTATTTTATTAGTTACAACATCAAATAATATATGCTATTTCATGGCATATGAGTAGCACAATAAATAATTATTTAAAATAAAATTAATTGCTGAAATTATTTTCTACTGTGCAGGAGACAAGAGGTTCCTATGAAGAATGTGACAAGAAGTTTGTATGTTGATGACAGGAAATCTGCATGCTGATGACAAGAAATCTGCATGCTGCAAGATATATTTTCCAGGGATTGAAATCATAATTCTTATTAGTAAATACAATCAATAATTAATTTCTATATTTTATCCAAAACTATATTAAATATTGCTTATATGTATTTAATCATATGCAACATAAAATGGTAAAATGGTATGATATGGAACGAAAATGGAATGTGGGAATGGGTATGAAGGCATATGAAATAGGCAAAAATGTGGCATAACATGGGGCATAATTGTCTTTCATCAATAAGCCTTGCATGTTCTTGCATATTGTTGCATGTGGTTGCATGTAACTACATTTTTAACAAGTTGCTAATCGGGTCGCTCAGGACTCATGCATATTAGCGGTTTCAGTTTGCATGCATGTAGAGAATGTGGGATTGACGCATAACAATGACGGATTCCCATGTATGAGTGAGATATATTTATTCCTTAGTGCATTTGTGTGTAAGAGAGAATTATAATATCTGAGATACTGTTATGTTGTCGAATTCACTCTAGAATCTTGTATCACAATGAATCAACATCTACAAGAGCATAAACTCTAAAAATTGTCCTAGGCATGAGAGCTCTAATTCTCCATCATTTCTCCTTTCATCCTTGATAATTAAATAATTTTGATTATTTAATTATTTCCTAATGTCATAAGTCCTCTATTAATTAAATAATTTTAATTATTTAATTAATCCATTTCTAGCTTTATATTTTCTTCTCTTGATTAATTAAATAAATTTTATTTATTTAATTGTTATTTTCTTTCCATTTTGAATTAAATTATTACTTAATTCAAAAGTCAACCTGTCACAAGTCCTCTATAATTAAATAATGTTTTCATTATTTAATTATTCAATTTTCCTCTCCAAACAAATAATTTTATAATTATTTGAATTCCTCCTACAATCTCTTTTTTTTTTGTGCCAACCTCTTTATCTGTGTCATTCTTATCTCTTCATGTCTCATTTAATTTACACCCTTGATTGAATTATATTATAATTCAATCTCATCCATTCATCCTTAATCAAGTCCTATCTTTTCCCTAATTTATCCCTAACCCTATTTCATACTACATCTTTCAATCTTGGCCATTGATTGAAATATCTTATTGACATTAAAATCTCAACCCTTCATTCAAATTTGTCTTTTCTATAAAAGACCCTATCCTTGTCATTTTAATCTATCTACATCTTATGCATTTCTAGAGCAATTACATGCTATAGTGTGAGACAACTATCTTTAATATTTTGCTAGTCATTGTCATAGGCTACTAGTACATACTCAAATATGAGGGCATTGAGTTCATTTCAAGCAAAATAGAGAAGGAAATGGAGGTGAAGCAATGATGGCATGAAGACTTTATGGTGATATTACTTTATATTTCGTGTTCTTATGCTTATTTGTGCTCTATTGTTGGTTTAGGGTTATTTTTTATGCTATTTTACATTAACTTGAAATTTACCCTAGATTACATTGGTGAACCCAACGTGAAAATGACAAGATTTTGCATAAATTTTTGAATTTTTTTAGTTTTTTAGGTCCGCGACACAATTGACAGCAAAAACAACACAATTGCAAAGAGATAGTTTGACACAATTTACATCTAGAAAGTCGCAATTGCTTCAAGATTAGGAATATCATTTGGGTTGCTTTCATTTTCATATTTCTGGTTTATTCTTGATTACTAGTTTTTATTTTCATCATCTAACATTAGTCTTGCATCATATTAGCCTCTGGTTCAGTTGAAATTGCTTGCCCCTTTTGTGTTTTTCAGCTACAAATTTTTGTGACGTATTTGCTTAGGGCATCGCTGCATCTATTTAGAAAATCATAGCATCATTAGTTTGCATCCATTTTTAGATTTTCTTGTTGTCTCTGGTTACTGGTTTTAGATTCTGTAGAACCCCAATCCTTGACCTGTACAAACACAACAAACAAAACACATCATTAGATCAAATGCAAGTGAGAATCAAGATTCCCTATGAAATTCATTTTCAAAGTTCAAATAGGAAAGAAAATGAAGAAAATGAACCAAGAAAGAAATGAAATCTTATTTAAGCATGCAAACTCTCAATCCCATGGGGGAATTAGTGCCATTTTGATGTGGAAAATGACCCTTTCCCAATCCCCTGTAAGCTTTGTGATTATTTGATGAAGATAGAGATTCCTTGGTTGAATTTCTACATAACCTAGCTATGAGTGATAAAAATGGATGAAGAATGGATGATCTTTGCTTCAAAAGATGATAATGACTTTGGCTCCCATTCTCCTCCGCAAATGAGCATTATGATTTTACATTGATTGTGGCTCCCTCAACAAATAGAGAAGGCCTCTATTTATAAGAGATAAGGATTGAAGAATGAAACATATGGAGGATGTGCGACTAAAGATGATCCAATGATAAAGTGCCACTTATCAACATGCCAATAGACAAAGGTTGAGCACATTTTGGAGAATGTGCAAAGAGGGGGAAGATTCAAATTCAAAAGATGGCTTGAAGGATGAGGTGAAAGGTGAAGTTAATGCCACATGGCTCAAGAAAAGGACATGTAAGAGATTTTAAATGCTTTGTTGGATGTACAAACCCTTTTGGAGGTTTTTTTCAAATTTGGGGAATATTCCAACCATTGATGCCTTTTTGAAAGAAAATAGATGATTTAATAAATTGATAAATTGATTTTCATGAGAAAGTGGCAAAAGCTAGAGGATTTGATGGATTTAGATTAGCATTAATTAGGATTTGATTAATTTAAAGGAGATTAGCTATTTGACCATTTTGACTTAGATTTTAGGATTGATTTAAATCAAAATGAGAGGAATATGATTTAGACTTAATTAAATAAAGATTTTGATTTATTTAATTAAAAGGGGAGGATGTTAGCTTTAAATAAAATAAAGATAAATTTATTTAATTTAAATGAGATGACTTTAGAGATTAAATAAAATGAATTGTTTAATTAAAAGAGTGATGATGACTTAATCAAATAAAATTAATTTATTTAATTAAGAGATGAAGAGTGATGAATTTAATCAAATACGAATTATTCGATTAAATGACTAGCAAAGGAGATGATTCATGGTGAAATGGTGTTGGTAAATCAGGATCAATCATATATGATCAATTTGGTACATTTTCCATGTCTACAGATTCTATTATTTAACATTAATATCGTATTAGTTTGGTTTCTGGTTTGGTCAGAATCAGTCATTTTTGTTGTGTTTTGCAGCCCTAGGGTTTATTTGTCACAAGTGTGAAGGACTTCACCGCAATTACAGAGGGTTCCACCACATGTGTCTGATGCAGTCACCATCCTAAAAGTTGTATTCGATAAGTTTTGAGCCTCATCTATCAAAACTAGTGAGCTACAACTACTAGTTACAAAGACACAACTACCTGCTTTCTAGAATCTTTAATTTTCTTAGGATTTCTCAATTTAGTATTTCTGCATTTGGTACCTTAGGTGTTTTCTAATACTAATATATGCTTTTCAACATGTGGCATAGGTGGAAAGGAGGCATTTTCATTTTATTTTGCTAACTTTTTTTCTTGTCTCACTTTGCAATTCTTGTTT
The DNA here is from genome assembly GCA_007258455.2 of Sequoia sempervirens. Taxonomy (NCBI): domain Eukaryota; kingdom Viridiplantae; phylum Streptophyta; class Pinopsida; order Cupressales; family Cupressaceae; genus Sequoia; species Sequoia sempervirens. Next base: position 17,738 of record VDFB02380387.1, on the reverse strand, counting down.
AAACACTCATTTGGTTAAAATTGACTTGCATATTCACTCATTTGGGGTAAAATTACTTGCATACTACACTCATTCAGGTTAAAATTAACCTTTCATACTCAATCATTGTTTTTAAAATTAACAACTTTTCGTTAACTGTTTTCTTTCGCATATTGCTTTGAGGGTTTAAAATAAATCATTATCTTCTTTGTCTTGTGGTTTTGCATTTTTTGTAGAGGTGTGTATTCTCTTCTCTCGCACAATTTTGATGATCTTGAGAATCAAAAACACCTCTTAACACTTGCATTATCACCCACACATTTTTATTTATTAAGGTTAATGAACACTATGCGAGTGTGAGAAAAAAGGTGTTGTGTATGCTCTGTCCTTGTACTTTGTGTGATCTTGGGGATCAAAAACAACATACTTGTCTCACTTTTGTTTTACCTTTAGAGGGACCTACCTAAGAGACACATCCATATGAAGAACTCAAGGGTGAATCCAACTTGTTTTTCCCTCGGACCAGTATATAAATGGATGCGACGGAAGTCTTATTCCTCATGATATGTAGGCCTTAGTCATACAGTGTCATTTAGAATTGGTTACTACCATAAAATGTATAAGAGCCCCTAGTAGGAGTGATTAAAGCCTTAAGTGGCTTGCTAGATTCTCACAAGGCGCCATGTCCCCGAGTTGTAACTAATATTCAAACTAGTTAGAAGCCACCCTTTTACTTGAGTTTTGGTGACATTCTTAGTGCCGTGGTGTAGCATCGCACCCATAAGACTTTTATGACCAACATTTGGCTTCCTTCAGTGACACAAAAATCCATGGCTTGCATAAGTTACTTGCCTTTTGGGCTTGTGAATTTCCATGGAGAGGGTGATTGTGGCATCCTTCCAGTGTAGGAGGCCCCTACCCATTCATTATCATAGGAAAGAGGTGATACATACCCCAAAAGGGCATCTCGTATGGGTGTCCCTCCTTTGTGTTGAAGGAGATTCCTAGAGTGGGTCTAAGAGTGACACCATTGGCCATTGACCTTAGGGATAGATAAGTGTTTTCTATGTGTGATATTGTATTCGATATGTGCCATACTCATGGAAATTTGGGGTGAATAACCCCAAAACACACACATTGCAAACATAATTTTGGACATTTTTAGACTAGCCCAAGTGTCTTCAAACTATTTGTAGTGTTTTCTATTCATAATTTTCCAAATTAGATCCAAAATTAAGTCCAAAACATTCAACCTAGGTCAAAACAAGTTGTCTACTACAATTTATTGTCATTCACTGTAATTTCTATTCAAAAAACCACAACTGATAAACCCAAGAGATTGCAACTATTACACAGAACACCACAATTGTCATTCAAAACAACACAATTGCCTATTGTTGAAATTTTTAGGGAAAACTAAGATAGTCCATTGTCTGATCAATTCTTGAGCATCATCTTGTCCTCTGATCATAGACTTGCAATCACCAGACTTGTCATTTTCAGTCCATCCACTACCATATCCTTGCATTCTTTGCATTAAATCAAACATTAGGTCATCTCTTAGCTTGCATACACCTTGCTATAAACTTTGGATTTGGAAGTTCATCAGACTTTAGAGTAGTCCATAGGTTACAAAATCAGATTTATCTTGACCTTACTTTCCATCAGTTTAGTCCTTTGTCATTTAGGTTGGCTCCTCAACTCACAAGGCTAGTTTGAGACCACCTTTTTCAACTTGTCATTTCATTCATTACCATCCATTAGGTCTTCATAAAATTATATTTTTCTCCTTGGCTATCTTAGTTTGATTAGTGACCTTACCTTAGACTTACCATAAGGTGCTTAGTTTTCATAACCATAGTCATCATTTTAGGTCATATTACCATTTTCACCACCCATCATCCCTTCACATTTGCATTACATTTGACATACCTTAGTCCTAGACATACTAAAGATATTGACCTCATTGTGACATTATCTTATGGACATCTTGGCCACTGTCACTTTGATTATTTATCTTGATATCATCCTTAGACATCATTTATACCTTCAAAAATAAAAAAATATAGGCATATTGCATATACCATAGATATTGAATTCATTGTGACACTATCCTATTGGCATCTTAATTATTGTCACTTTGATCATTTATCTTGGTACCATCTTCATACATCTTCCATAGTTTGAAAAATCCAAAAACATAGTTGCATAACCTTGGTCATACCTTAGTCATAGTCATACCTCTGCATTACCATGCCTTGGAAATCATATCACATTCACCTCCACCTTTTGCAAGTATTTTTATGGTCGAAACAAGGTTGCAAAAGAAATGAAAAGAGATGGACTTCCCACAAGATGATGAGTTTTTCAACCCCTTTTGTAATTATTCCCATGGGGTACCTAGAACACAAAATTCATTTCCCAATCCATTTGAAAAAATCATCATTAGAGACAAAGAAGGATGTTTCACTATAGAAGAAGTAGAGGCTGCCACACAAGATCCCAAAATAGCCTCTTTTGTGGATGAGATAGTGGCATTAGACCCCAACGTTTCCTAGCTAAACTATTATCAAAAGAGGCCACATTACCCCCATGGTTTTGGCGTCAATACGCTGCAAGAAATGCCTACCCCAAACAAACAAAATCAAAGACATAATTCCTCTACCTCTAGTGGTTCCATCCCACAAGTCAACAATTCCATACCATTAGGAGGATCGACACAAGACTCAACTAGAATCCATACATCACCATTTTGCACCCAAACAATGACACAAGGAATGACACAAAACACAACACAATCCATGACACCACCATTTAGCACCTCACTCAATCCATTTTCCACATCCAAAACCATGGGGTCATCATCTTCCAATCCATTTGTCATGGGCCTAAACAATACAAGAAAAATACCTAAGATTGTTGTTAATGGTCCTAAAACTCCTATGTCAAATGCTATACCAAACATGGGGGCATCTCAGCATATCATTACATCATAACAAGGGCCTACTCCTCATATACATGTACAACACAATACCCAAGGGTCTACTGGACAAACAAAACACAAGGTCCTTTCACACAACATGGCAACCAAAACTTACATGGTCACACTTTTGCAAGTTCATGGAAAACCAAATCTAATCCCACTTACACAAATCAAATTCCAACTTTCAACCAAAATTCTCATAACCAAATACCACCTTTCATCCCTCATATGCAAAACCAAAATCCATCACATACATTCATGAACAACCAAAATCCATCTCACAACATTGGATTACAACATGCCAACATGGACAATACACAAGACACGTCATTTACCCAAGTGGGTGTCCTAGCAACTCAAATGCTTGCCTTGCAACAACAAATAGAGAACATGCAAGTATCCAACAAGAAAAATTACTCTACAAAAGACTTGTTTCCATATCTATTCGAAAAAATTCTATACATTCCTCCCTTCCCACATGGCTACATCATGTATAACTTTCATAATTATAGAGGGAAGGGAAATCCTATCGAACATGTGAGAGATTTTTCTACAACTTGCATAGAAATTGCATATGAACCTACATATCTATTGAGACTATTCCCAAGAAATCTTCTAGGACAAGCACTTGAGTGGTTTGGACACCTACCAACTAGCATACAAACATGGGGAGACTTGGCTAACAAATTTGTAGAACACTTTGAATTCAACATTGATAATGAGATAACAATTTCCACCCTATGTTATACCACACAAGAAGAGGGTGAAAACTTTGTGACATTCTTCCAACAATGGAGGGGTTTAGCTAGCAAATGTCCTGTGGAAATTCTTGAAAAGAAAAAAGTTTTCATGTTTTTGGAAAACCTCAATTCAAATCTAAGACATGAACTACGGATGCAATGTTGTGCCTCATTTGAAAAATTAGTAGAGAAAGGAATTATCCTTGAGAAAGCACTTATTGACAAGGGAGAGATCAAAACCTTCAACAAGAACAAGACTACCCAAAACACTTCCAATGACAACAAAAAATATTGGGCCCACAACAAGAATGTGACCAATGATGGAGTAGTCGATGCTAAGACAATACACACAGGCCCTACCATTACACTAAGGGGAACTAATAAAACCAATAACACACCATGCACCCCCAATCATTTAACAAATTCCATCCAAAACATACAAGAACAAATAGTCCAAAAGAAGTTTCCCACAAGATGTGAATATACTCCCTTAGGGGAGCTCATTGAATTTTTCTTTAAATAAATATTGCAACACAATGACATAACACTTCCTGATGTGAAACCATATGACCCTGGGAAATTCAAATCTTCTTGGTGGGATGATAATTCCTTTTGTGACTACCACTAAGCTAAAGGACACCCAATGTCACAATGCAAACAAATGAAGAATATCATCTAAGACCTCATTGAAAATGGAACCATAGAAGTCAATGGAAAACAAAAACCCTCCAACAATGACCATAAAGTCTTTACAAATCCTTTACATGACCATGGAAAAGGAAAGGCCTCCAATTTAGGTAATAAGACTAACAATTCTGCCAATTACACTAATGCCAACTATGACTATACCACCATAATAAATCACATTTGTACTATTGAAAATTATGTCAATACCATTACCATCAAGAATTGTCAGAATGTTCCATCAATACCCGTCAAACCAAGGTGACCTTCTAGGGTGCTCCCCGAAAACAATCACAACCAAATTCTCAATACAATATACTTGACCATTTGGGGAAGACACTCGTGCAAATCTCTATCCTTGAGTTGTTTCGTATATCACCTAATCATAGGGCCATTCTTGACAAAGCCTTACAGGACATTACTGTACCCACTAACCTCAGTGATTTCAATCAATTCCAAGAGATGGTGGGCTACTTGGCTAATTCCCATCATGTCACTTTCTCTGACCAAGACTATTCTACCCAAAAGAAAAACCACAATGACCCCTTGCATCTTGAAGTATTCGTCCACAAACATAAGGTTAGACGAGTATTGGTAGATGGTGGAGTAGGGTTAAAAATTTGTACCCTCAAATTGATTAAGGCATTAGGCTTCTTTGAGGCATGTGTAGACACAACCAAATGCATTGTTATCAAAGCATATGATGATAAAGAATTCTCTTCCAAGGGTGTTATCACACTACATTCCAAGTCTTGGAACTTGACCTTCCACACAACCTCCTCCTAGGCTGACCATGGATTCACACCATGAAGGCCATACCATCCACATACCATCAATGTCTCAAGTTCCCTCATGAAGGCACTGAAATTACCATTGCAAGAAATCCTAACCCCTTTCAATATTGTAGTAATCTGAAGGGGACTACTCAATTCTAAGTGTCTGTTAATCAACAAGCTTCATACTCCACTTCATCATAATGTACATTGATCCATCTTCATTGAACAAGCCATCCAATCCATTTACTATGTCATCAAACCCCAAGGTCCAAGTCCATGACATGGGATGTGGAGAATACCGTATGGATAATTTACCAGCAAAAAATAATGCTAATGCTATTGAGAAAGTTAAGAATTCTAACAGTCATGTCAAGAAAGCTTTAGAAGGTACACAAATAGATGGTTGTGCTTGGATCAAAACTTTTTGGGATCCTAATGATACATCTGCCTTTACCCTATCCACTTCTGCTAAATCCTTTCATGTCCATGACAACCCCATGTTTGACCAGGATATCTATGATAATACACTATTTGATCAAGATCCTGTTGAGGATATCCAAACATCATCCCTCCATCTTGTTAGCTCTCAAAAATGCAAAATGCCTCAAGAGGTTTCCAATCTCTTGATACGTTTTAGGGTAATAGACAAGGCCAAATGGTTTAAGACCTTCTCTCTTTAGGTGCTGCTAGACCTAGGCGGGTGTACCTATATGAATGAAGCATACTTAAAGTTGTATGACTTGATTGATTTGATGGATCTATTACAATGGCACAAATGTAATAGATAAAAGCTTACTACTACTCCTACTCCTAATATTAAACTTGAAATGTGAATGTTTTTGAACAAAGATTTTATAGAATTCTAAGATGTGGATGGTGTGACCAGTGCCTACTTCTGTTGGGCTAATGGAGTCAAGAGGTAAATAATATTTGTGTCCTATTTCTGGATACAATTCAAATTGTTTGGCACTTTTATGTTTATAACTTGTATAAATAGGCAAGAGTGTAATTATCAGATTCTTCTTAATAATCCAAATGTCCTTTTCCAAATTACTGTGATTAATTAGAAGGATTTAATCCTATCTTGCAGGAACCAATTAACTGAACCACACAAGAGCAGCAAGTGTGCTTTGATAAATTGAAGAATATCCTTGATATTTCAATTTAAATAATCAAGAAGTGACAACCTTGGAGACAACCAAATAATATTTTCAAATAAATTCAACAAACAACTGACACCATAATTGGATCACCAAATTTATGCATTCTTCTCCATTACATAATTTGAAAAGATTTTACAATGTACAACATGATATTTATTTTGGCAACAGTTCACCCTATCCAACTACCTAACCTACTGATTCTTCCTAAATCACATCTCTTTATGATACATTTTCACTTTGCATAGATACATTATAATAGGGTTACAACCTTTCACAACACCCATCTGGTGCAACTCTTCTTTTTGGCACAAGTCTTTGTTTAATTATTCTTGGAAAAATAAAATATTGAATTAGTTGCTTTATTGAAAAATTAAATAATTTAATTAATCTTCATCATTTTTCTCTTTCGTGAAAAATCAATTTCAGTGATGATCCTTTGCTGGAAATTTTCACTTTTCTCCAAAAATTACGTACTAAATGATTTGTATATTTTATTTTAACCTCCTTGATAAAAATCTCCACTTTTACATTTTAGCATAAAATATTCCCTCGGTAAAATAATTACCCCCTTGTGATCCTTCAGTGAAATGTTTTACTAGCATTTTTACATGATGAAATATCTTCAGATAATCACTTACTTGATTACTTCACCTCGTAAAATCTTTTTTACCCACCATTGTAAGTACTCTCCATTTGCATTTTAGAAAATCATATCCCCCTTTTGCTAGAAATTCCACTTTTCTCTGTATTTATTTAAAAATAATAATTCTCCCCTTTTAACTCCTTTTGCATTTTCCTTGTAAAAATAAATCATTTGGCAATAATTTTAATTTTAACTCTCCTTCCTGGAATCCCTTGCTTATTTCTCGTAAAACTCTCTTATTCTTAATTTGATGCACTTTCACATAAAATATTCATTGGATAAATTAATTTCCCATCTTATATCCTCCTTAGTGAAAATGTGAAGTTATATTTTTTTAAAATCATATTATTCTCCATTATAATCACATTTTGTTTATTCTTTTGCTTCCACTTTTGATCATATGAAATTACATATCGGGGTGACAATTGCATCAAAGAAACTTTCTGCCAATCTCACACATCTCTCACTGATGAAGTTTTCCATCGGCATGACTTAGCATCGGGAAGATTTTATTTTATTTTTACCGATAATACAATGTCTCCTCGATAAAACACTCATTATGACTTTAAAACTTCATTCCGATCACTTGACTCTTGTCGATGCATTTAGGTTTTGATATTTACCTCTGCTTTAGGGTTTCTTATCAGGTCTTCTCGGTATGCCTGCTCATGAAGATCAAAATTTCTATGCTTAATGTTTGGTACCCCATTATGATGGTGAAAGAACTCATCGAAATCATCATTTTCCCTGCTGAATGTGATGTTTCATATTATTATTATGTCAAGCTTCCACTACAAGATGAATTCAAAGTATTTCTTCGATGATTCAAGTCTCTCAGTCACCAATGACAATCATTGGAGAGCACACTGATATAACTTGGAGCACATAATGAAATTATCGACTTTGATTCTTTTACACAGATTTGGATCCTCTCCACCAAATTTCTTAACCAGCTGCATCCTAACGCTGCAAGTATCTTGCTAATGGGGTGGAATAGAGGCCGCCATGCAAGGATTACTTTTGAATCTAAGAAACTTTGTGTGCTCCCATATTTCACGAATTCATTCTCCTTTACCTTGTGACACAACCTATTTAGAATCTTGAGGCAAGTAACTCACCATGATTTAGTGAAGTCGTTAGGGAAATTTGTTCATGGCTGAATTGCTTTATGTTATGTGTGATCTCAGCATAGTTTTTACCACACTATAGTGACCCTCTATTCTATTATTCACCTAGGCATTGTAAGTGGGTATCAATTGTTCCATAGTTCACAAAATTTTATTGCTTTTGAGGCGTCCATATCATTTATCTTGAATCTCCACACTACATAGACACTTGCCACCACACAATGAGTGTCTATTAATCATCAGGCCTTGATGGTTGTCAAAATTAAATCTTCCCTGAACATTCATATTCCATATGTATGAGCTTCATAATAGTTTAGGTGTTCACCTTGACTCTCATGTGTCCAAATGTTTTGTTGCATACAATGTTTTATGAATCCATTTTAATGCATCACCATGTCCTTGTATGTAACACAAGATGTTTTCTGCATCATGGCTTGAAATTTCTCTGATATTACCACACGCATCCAATGCAGAGACAACCAAGAAATATTTTCATGCTAACTCTGGCCAAGTTACTTTATTGACAGGAGGTAAAATGCGATACTTTCAGACTCCCTTTTCTTTTGCATTTTTTCACTTCTCCAATATCAATGTTTGGTTCTAAAACCTATCGGATGTCTTCAAAAAATCATGTTTCAAATGAAATATCTTCATTTCCACTCTCTCCAAGGACTGGTGTATCATATAGATTGTGAGAAGTCAAACCAAAAAATCAACTTTACTTGCACTAGTCAACTCTCTAGATTTCTATAATCTGCTTATCAAGTTTCTCAGTAATCTTCAAGTCTTCGGGCCAAGGATCTAAAAATTCCTCCTCTAGTTCCAACCATTCCATTAATGCCACAATGTTCACAAAAAATTTGTAGCCTCTTTTCCTGTTTGTAAACTACTAGACAAGCCTCGACAGTCCTTCTAGATATCAGTCTCCAAGCTTCAAAAGAAGATCTAACCTCAACCCAAAACTCTCCCATTTCACAAGAGATTTCACATCTAAATTCATTTGGTCACTTCTTCCTTGTAATTGGACATTTTCAATAATTATCATACTATTTAGTTGGTCTAAATAGAACATCTCCCAAATCATTGCCATTGTTAGCAGCAAACTTCTCCTGGAATGCAGACAAACATGCAAAAAGTGAGTCCTCATTGCATAGCTTTTCAAGCCTCATTTACTTGTATGATAAATCCACATTGTACTTTTCCATGACATAATCATCAATATTATGATCAAGCACCAATCATAAAAACCTGCTCAACATTGTTAGATCTATTTGCAAGGGACTTAAATTTTGTATGTACCATCACAACACCTTGGACTTCACTAGCATAATATATTTAAATATTTCCTCATCAGTCATAGATTTCACCAATTCACCCTATTCTCAAGATATTAAAAACTAAAGTTGACTACTTCAGAATTTTTTAAACAACAAAACATCATAAATTGCTTTTATTTTTGGCTCGAATAAAATATCAAATGAAGTGCTGGGACTTTGAAAATTGGGATAGGAGTATACTTTCATGAGGATAATTTAGGGAAACAATTAGTTTGTCATGATGAGCTCTTATTTACTTAATATTGGCTTAAAAAATGGGCTCCTTTCACTGAAATTTTTAGTGCTGAAATCACATTTTATATATAGGAGCCTAAAATTTGCACAAAATTTCAAGCTCCAACACATCTCACTTGCTCTAGGATAGGATATGCATCTCGTATTGTTGCCTCTACTAAGCCATCTTGCCAAGTCATTAAGGATGTACGAGCCTCCTTTGAGATTGGCAGTACCAAAAAGGATAGTCCTAAAGACCCCATTGATGTCATCGCCACTCTCATTCAACCACCAAAATTTTTTGTCACTCCACCCACTTCATCCATCTCACTCACATCCATCCACATCATAGACATGGATCAACTAGTCATATCTCAAGAAAATAATAAAGGAAAAGCTCTGATGAAAGAGCTATCTTTAAATGGATATCAAGAATCAAAAGACATAATGAAAAGAAAATTAGATCAAGACAAGTCCTCTAGCCACAATAAAGAGCTATTGGACAAATCAAAAATACAATTCAGAAATGAGCAAAATTCAATCTCCAAATATGCCTCTCCATCAAAAATCATCGGAGGCATCTATCAAAATGTGAATTCAAACAAATATCTTGTTGATCTGAGGTCTCCATCCTTGTCACTCACACTCATTCCATACATCCCATCCAATCCATCCATATTCACACATTCATCATGTCATTCCACCTCCATTGGTGATGTCTTTCAATGTACCTTTGATGACGACCCCTTCGTGTACTCTAGCTCATTGGTTTTCCAAACTCCTTGTTGTCTAAAGCTTGGTGGCCCATGTAGTGTGCACATTAGGGATCATACCATAGCCTCCTTCATTTGTTGCATCTATTGTCCTTCATATTTTCCACTTACACTCCTCATCTAGGATTAGGCCCTTTTGTCTAGCACGATCATCCAAATTAGGTCATTGCATTGTCATGAAAATCTATGGATCAGGCATTTATCAATTCTACACTTAGCTTCAGAGAGCCATGTCATAACCATTATAAAAATTAAGAAAATAGTAAAGAGAAATAATCTTTCCAATAGTGAAAACCACTTTGGTGGCACTTTGGATAAGTACCATGGTGAAAACCTAACAAATAGGTGCCATGTGTAGTTGAATTTTTCTCTGTCATCTACCATCATTCCAATCCAACTTTTCCTATCATTTTCTCTTCCCACATCATCCATAATAATTCCTAGTTGTCCTTTTCATAACCTGGAACAATTGACATTTTTCTGTCTTTTTTTTCTTTCATATCTACTCGCTATAACATCCATCTCATTCCATCCCTAATAAATTGGTCTTATACCCAACTGGGGTAAAATACTTGACCTATGTCATCCTTTGGATCCTACACTTGCTATTGAGAGGTCACTATATCAAAAAGACAAAAAAAGTCATAAAATGACAAAAAGATAAAAAAAATTCAAATATTCTCAAAAGAAAAAAAATCATAAAACTACAAAATCCAAAAAAATCAAAACATGTCAAAACACAAAACATCAAAATAATTGTCAATAATACCAAAAACAGAGTCAAATTCAGTCATGTTAGTCCAAGTCTAGTTGAACTACATTGCCTCTACGACTTAACATAGGCAAAGCCATTTGTGGATGAGCCCCCAAGGCACTAGGTCATTCCTTTAGAGTTTGTCGAATAATAGTTAGATCATGGTTCAATCCTTTGTCAATAAAACAAATTCAAGTCATATCGAATTACGAGGTCTCTGTGCATTGTAACGTAGTCAAGGCCATCTATTGATGAGCTCTCAAGGCCACCTAGGTCAGTCCTTTAGGGTTTGTTGTGTTAATCATAATGAACCAGAAATTATCAACTTGAACACAAATAGTTGTCAAAACATCAAACAAGTCACAAGACAAACAAGCCAACAAATCATCATGTCACCTTAGTTAATTGTCAAAACAGTCAACAAACACCAAATCGGCAGCAAACAGTTAGTGTCCTTGTAATTTGGATGTCGTTATTAATCAAACTTTGTCATTTGCCTTATATAGGTGGTCACATGATCAAAACCAGACTTGACATCTTATACGACATGTTTCCTCTCTTGAAACCAGGCCTTGTCAAACAATCAACTTGTCAATCACCTAGTTAGTCAAACATCAACAAACAATTATTGGCAAACACTCAGAATGGTTGTTGAATTTGTTAGGCTATTTTGTCTTATCTTTTTGGATTTGTCTTTGATTCATGCTACTAGCTCTCTCGAGGACGCCCCATGAAGGATTTAGAGGAGCAAGGATGTCTTATGATTATTTTCTTTGACTATTGTTTGTGGATTGTCTCGAAAAAAAGAAGAGCAATTTTTCCTTTAGTATGAGTTAGGACATTCCTTGTCTGCAACTGTCTTTTTTGCAGGTGGATGAACTTGCACACCTTGGTCTATTTCATACCATAGTGTTTGTTGTCCATTTGTTTATGTAGACACTCAAAAATTTCCTAAGCCTACGAACACAATTTTTCATATCAATTCCCCTTTCTGCTTGCATAATTAAATCATTTTAATTATTTAGTTATCTTCTACGGTCACATTCCTCTATTAATTAAATAATTCTTAATTATTATTTAATTAATCTGTTTTCTCCTTATTCCTCCCTTGATTAATTAAATAAATTTTATTTATTTAATTGCATCACTAATTAATTATCTTTTCCTCTATAATTAAATAAATTCTAAATTTATTTAATTATTTTCCATTTTTCTACTATATTTAAATAATTATTTTAATTATTTAATATTTTGTCCTTTTCCTCCACTTTTAATTAAATTGTTATTTTAATTAAAAGTCAACCTTTTCCCTTTCTTCTATAATTAAATAATCATTTTTATTTAATTATTCATTTTCCCTCCTAAATTAAATAATTTTATACTTATTTAATTTCCTCCAACAACCTACTTTTTTGTGCTAACCTCTTTATCCATGCCATTCTTATCTCTTCACTTCTCATTCAATTTCCACCCTTGATTGAATTATCTCATAATTCAATCTCATCTATCCATCCTTAACTAAGCCCTATCTTTTCCCTAATTTATCCCTAACCTTATTTCATACTACATCTTTCAATCTTGGCCATTGATTGCCATGTCATATTGGTTTTTAATCCTATCCCTTCATTTCAAATTTGGTTTTCTATAAAAGAGGCCTATCATTGTCATTTTGGGATGAACATATTTAATGCTAATGTCATGCTAGAATCATGAGCAACCACATTCAAATCTTCAACAACTCAACATACTACATTTAATATTTTGAGGTTTTCATTGCATTTGGTTTGATTTTAATTATGTTTTATGCATATTTCTATTATTTCCATTTTGCATGCATACAGTTTCATTTTACCGCCCAATGATGGTTAAATGCAAAGCCTTGCATAGCAAGATATACATCTTTAAAGTTGTCTCCACTAATGCCATGCTAACATCCATATATTTCATGCTAACATTTCTTTTGTTCGCATTTTGATAGCGCCCTATAACACACAAAAATATGGGTATGCAGATCATGATGGGCCAAAAAGTGGCAACATGATTGGTATTTCAGGTTATGTGGTCGACGACTTTTTTTACCCAAAATTGATGAAACGTAAGGGTTTTTAAAGGAGATTCCTACTTTCCACCAATATAAATTATGCTTTACTTTGAATTTAATAAATAATTATTATTCATTTTCTATTTGAATTATGACTAAAGTCCTGATTGATAGGTTGATTGAAAAACATCTATAGCTTTCAATGGTATCACATTTTTTGAATCCAAAAATGCATCACATTCTATGCTTTGCATACTATAGGATTAAAAAAAAAATGAATTTCATGAAGTTTTGACCAAGTTAAGGTGGTTAGATATGAGTTTTTATATTTTTAAAATTTGTAATAAAAATTTTAATTAATTATTTACTTGGAAAAAAATTATAAAAAATATGCATCACATTGGTACGTGAGTCCTCTACTTATATCTAAAATATTATAAAAAAGTATTATCATTTTATTAAGGTTTGGGTGGTCGATAGACACCTACTTATTTTTTCCCCGAGATTTAAGTACTATTGCATTGAAATTTCAAATTTTCACCAAATAGATTTTTTATTTTTTAAATAAACCTAGTAGTTTAGAAACTACATTCAATTTGCTACATATTCTATTCTCACATATTTTGAAATAATATAGTTAATATATTCAATTTTTTATGTCAGTTGCCTAACTCGATTTTTCTAAATTTTGCCACTTATGGGCCTATTTTTTCCATGATGATCCCAGACATACCCATATCCTGCATATATAATTATGTTAGGAAACATTATAGATAGCATTATCATCATAGACATCATTATATCAGGTCATCATATTTGCATGAGAAAATAGAAAAAAAATATAGATTATATCCATATAGCATGCTAAGTTCATCGCATCATACCACTAGATCATTGTATATTAGTATGTCATTACATTTACATCACATCATAATCATAGTCCATTATCATTTATCACATTGCATATACATGGCATTGCATTTCACATCATAAATAGTACATGGCATCCATAATTCATTAAGAATATATCTTAATGCATCCATATAACATTCATTAAATCATAATATTAAATGTATCCATCTATCCTCTAAACATAATATACATAAGCACAAATTCGTCATCATCATATTGCATTAACATATAGCATCATCACATAATCATAAAAGTGCATAACCATCATGGACACAATCATAACCATGTAACATCATAACATAAGACTACATGTCATAAATTTCCACTAAAATCATATCAAATATCACTCAAAATGTGTCATAGTACAATGTCAAGATGTATCATATATAACAAAATGGAGCTCGTAGGATTGATGATCAAAATACAAGTGTCTAGATACACATGTCAAAATAAGCCTCTAGCCCAAACTACCATCATCCCATCTTGGCAACTGCCATGGTGATGGCATACTCTCTCATCGAGGTGACCCTGTGACTTGTGCTCTAATTGTGGCCTGTCATATGGACCTATCTATGCCATCCTTAATACCTCACTACTACTCTATGACTTGTTGTGTGAGCATCTGCTATGAGACCCACTGCTACTCAAGGCCTCAAATGCACTCAGTGCTCTGCACTCTAGTGGAACCTTGGCCTCATACATGTCTCTATCATACTACCCTTTTCTGCCCACTCTCAGCAGTGTTGCGGCTGTATCTACACTTGACCCACTGAGGGTGGAAGTAAACTCTACAATACGCTGCTCAACCTCCTACATCTTGATCATAGTTGTGTCTCTCTTTGTCTGCAAAGTATCCTGATTGACCCTCAATCCATCTCTCTCTCTGTCTCCCAGGGGCACACCTCTAGTGTTTGGATCCTGAGGTTCTCGCCGGTTGCCGGAATCAACGACGCATCAATTGATCTTACCTTCTAATCCCTACCTCGGACCCTTCAACCTCTATAATAACTTTGCGGACCGGTTTACTTCTCGAGATTCGCTTCTCCGTTTCCTCTTGTGCCTCCACCTCAACCTTCTCTACCTTTACATCTCGAAACCCCACCTGGTATCTCATGATGTTTCACACCTTTCCTTCACTTTCCCAGATAAATGATAATGGTATCACCACCTAATGTTCCTCCTTTACCCTTCCTCTCCGGATCCTAATCCCTCTCCACTTTCCTTCTATTATCTCCCCTCCATCATCTCCCTGTCCTCCTCTCTTTCCTCGATCCCCTCTTTGGCTTCGTGGGCCCTTGCCTCGACACTCTACTAGCATCAATTGATCTGGGTATGTGTATGGAACTAGCCTGTGGGTACCCCACCATGTGCAATACACTGCAATAGTCCCTGGATCCGCTACACAACCCCTCCAAGCCCACTGCACTAGTTGCAGTGCATCTATCACCTGCTTGGCTATAACCACTAGTCCTTGCTTTCACTAGGGCATGTTTTGACTAATTTTTATTGACTAAATGTGATAAATGACATTCTATCAAAGAGGGGCAAAATGTAGACACTAAAAATTGTCCTAGCCCTATGAACTCTAATTCTCCATCATTTCTCCTTTCATCCTTGATAATTAAATAATTTTGATTATTTAATTACTTCCTAATGTCATAAGTCCTCTATTAATTAAATAATTTTAATTATTTAATTAATTTATTTTTAGCTTTATATTTTGTTCTCTTGATTAATTAAATAAATTTTATTTATTTAATTGTTATTTTCTTTCCATTTTGAATTAAATTATTATTTAATTCAAAATTCAACTTTTCACAGGTCCTCTATAATTAAATAATGTTTTCATTATTTAATTATTAATTTTCCTCTCCAAATAAATAATTTTATAATTATTTGAATTCCTCCTACAATCTCTTTTTTTGTGCCAACCTCTTTAGCTGTGTCATTCTTATCTCTTCATTCCTCATTTAATTTCCACCCTTGATTGAATTATTTTATAATTCAATATTAGTCATTCATCCTTAAACAAGTCCTATCTTTGCCCTAATTTAGCCCTAACCCTATTTCATACTACATCTTTCAATCTTGGTCATTGATTGACATATCTTATTGACATTCAATCTTAGCCCTTCATTCAAATTTGTCTTTTTCTATAAAATACCATATCCTTGTCATTTTCATCTATCTACATCTTATGCATATCTAGAGCAAGTACATGCTATAGTGTGAGACAACTATCTTTAATATTTTGCTAGTCATTGTCATAGGCTACTAGCACATACTCAAATTTGAGGGAATCAAGTACATTTCAAGCAAAATGGAGAAGGGAAATGGAGGTGAAGCAATGATGGAATGAATACTTTATGGTGATATTACTCTATATTTCATGTTTTTATGCTTATTTATGCTCTATTATTGGTTTAGGGTTAATTTTTATGCTATTTTACATTAACCTAAAATTTACCCTAGATTACAGTAATATTTTTTTACTATAATATAATTGATCTATGCTTTGGTGTGTGTGGATTTTTTTTCTAAAATGGGTTTCCCACATAAATTTTGTGTCTTATGGTTTAATGTCTAAATCTAAAAATAACTAAATGAATGTGCAATCTTAAATGAAATTATAAGTGTAAAAGGATTTGAAACAAATTTTTGTACCCCTCTCTTGATTGATTTTCATTAGGAAGGTTGTTTCCACATTCGCTTTCCTTTTAGTTGGTGTTAGATCCTAGCCAACTTTGTTTTCCTTGTTTGGTTTGAAGGGTTTTTTGTGTGTAGATTCAGCTCAGTGGGAGTTTTGCAGAGAAAAAATTGTAATCTTGAGCTGTTGTAGACACCTAAAATGGTCCGAGAATCTAATTAATTAAATACCTAATTCTATTTGATTAATTAATCTTAAATTCATCTACTTAATAAATAAATAGAAATATTTATTTATATTAAGTTCATTATTAATTCTTCTATTTCTCTCCTAATTAAATAAACAAAATTAAAAACTTTGTTTTATTCAATTATTATCATTTTCGTCATATTATTTCTATCTTAATTAAATAAACAAAATTAAAAACTTTGTTTTATTTAATTATTATCATTTTTCATCATATTATTTCTCTCTTAATTAAATAAACAAAATTAAAAACTTTGTTTTATTTAATTATTATCATTATTGCTTCTTTTATACTTCTATCTTAAAAATTAAATACACAACTTAAATAATTTGTGTTATTTAATTACCTCATCATATTTCTTCTTAATTAAATAAAGATATTCTAAAAATCTTTTATTTAATTATCACTTTCCTTTTATTTTAATTTAATAAACAAATCCTATAGTTTGATTTATTAAATTATTTATTCCTCTTTTGCTAAATTTAAATAAATTAAATATATTTAAATTTATGCATAAATCATTTACCACTATTCACTCACTAATAAAATTAGATTTTTAAAATCTAATTAATGTAACTTTCATTCACGGGAAGAGCTTCAGGGACAAACTTGCAGGAAGTCCTCTCAATCTTCTTCCATCAATCCTCCCTCTCTTCTTGCCTGGTGTTTTCGTGGGGAGGAACAATCCTCCATGATCAGCTCCATCTTCTCATCCCATG
>VDFB02380385.1:0-16221 GCA_007258455.2 Sequoia sempervirens | reverse complement strand
ATTTCTGTAAATTTTACAGGCTTAATTGTTTGAGGGAAAATGTCTTATTTTGATGTAGTGATCAGTGTTCTCTAAAGTCTAAACATTCACCTTATTCCCCTTGTGTAATTGTCAAAGAGTATTAGCAGTAGCAAAGTGCAGATTGCATTGGTTGATTTGGATGATTAAATGGAATCTACAGAAGTTGTTACATTTTTACACGGATTCCAATTTCTACATCCAATGAATGAGAGTACTACATTCCAAAAGTGATCCAACCTCATGTAGTACCACATCAAATCAAAAAACCAAAAGGTCAAGCTTTTTAAACGAACTCTGACCAAAAATAGTTGAAAGTTTCTATGTACCTCAACAAAAGAAATTTCTTTAAAATATCAATCTCCTTGGGAAGGTTATCAAGTTCATTCTTTATGCAACCTCAAGAGAGAGGGAAAACAGAGTGACAAAAAACAGAAAAGTACATGTTTTCCAATATGAAGATCTCATAAAATGCAATGCATACTATATCTGCTCTTTCCTTCTAATTGTACAAAAAGGAATGAGAATTTAATCCTGGTATGTTGAATTGCATAATCAGAAACAAGTTCCAAGTGTTTAATCCATGGCACCCTCAACCTTGAGTTGATCAAATTAACCAAGACAATATGAGAAAATCCAATTGACTTAAAAACAGATATATAGTTGACCTGCAAGAGCCCAGTTGAAAGAGCAGCCTGAAGGGCTTTGTGATGTCCAGATGACCTTATTGGTGGACTCATAACGTATCTGAAAAATAACATATGAAAAATAATAATCAGGGATTAAAGATTCACACAAGAAAGACAGCAGATAAAACAAATTTATTAAGTACAACTGTATTTACTGGGCTGCAATCTTGAAGTCAGGATCCCAAAGCTTAGAATCATCAAGGACCAGGCCTGAAACAACTGGTTCTCCTATTACCCTTTGCCCTGGAGCTCAAAGGTTTATAATTCAGAGAACGTTTCTTTTCAATTAAAGCATTATACAACCAACTGTAAAATACGGTTAATGAATCTAAATAATGCAGAAACTTCATTAGGTCTGGAAATCAGCAATATTTAGTGATATTTCATTTTTACTGTACTCACATTGAGCTTTACCAAGATGTTTACACTTTTAAATCATTTTGTAGAATTAAATAATTAAATGGAGCTCCAATGCATATTGCAAAATGCAAATACAAAAGCAAACTGAAATTTGAACAGGCCACACAAAGGAAATAATAACTCCATGAATAACATAATTATATGTAGTCAAAATGTATGATAAGTTCAGCAGTATATAATGTATTTTTTTATAGAAATATGGAGTAAAATTAACTCTTAGATTTGGAGGATACCAGATTTGCGAGCCCTGACAATCTCATCAAGGGCATCAATACTCATTACATGAACAACATACAGTGGTGTGTTCACGAACTTTGCAAACCTGATAGCTCTAGCAGTTGCCTCCCCTTCAAGCTGTAAAGGCAAGAGGAAAAAAAGAGTGTCACTGCAAGAAAACTCATATCAGGTAAAGTGATCTGCCTATAGAAAGAAGTTCAACATCTTTTTTCACATCAATCTGGAACATTTCTGTGTATAAACAAGGTTAGTAATACATCATATCTATTAAATTTTAAATGAATTAACCTAGCATGCTCCAGATTAAAAAAGAAATTCAGTACTAGTTCCTATTTCAGTAGGCAAAGTGCACATTTTTTGCCTCCAAATACTGATGGGATATTTATAAGGGGATTTTTTTTTAATATTTCAAAACAATTACCAAGATATTTAACTAAGTTGGTAGATTGCAAAGGAGCGTAATATGGACGAGAATCATAGACAAGTGTAAAAGAAATAATTTAAGAAAAAGGAAAACTTAGTCCACTGCTTTTCATATCAAGATATTTCTATGTAACGAAAGAATGCAACTTAACTCATAAACTCACAAAATTCTGTATAAGATTTGTTTATAGCTTCTGTTGTAGCTTAGGGCAACAATTAACTAAGATTATCATCATTATAGGTCATATATATTCATTCTCATTCATAGTTCTTATTCAAAAGCTTCAGAGTTTAAACTTTGTGATGCTATTCAGTTGAGGATCCTTTGGAGTTCTAATTTCTCACTTCAATGATCAATTTTGAGAAAGCTTCAAAGAAAAATTTTCTATGGGTCCTTTTGTGAAAACTTATAATTCTGAGGCATTGTTAAAACGATTTTGGGGGCAATTTGTGACATCATAAAGGTTTGTCAGAACAAGAAGCCTATCCAAATGAAAAGGATTAGATTGTTCCTGCCTCCTATGCAGACATTTAGGTGTCTTCTAGAATAGTTCAGCAAATTAGGTGGTGGGAAAGGTCAGCAGAGGTGAAATTTGTTCAGTGGTGGTGAAAGTTGTTCAGTAGTGGCGAAGTAACAAAAAGTCTCTTTGATTCAGCAGAAATTACTTGATCTCCTTAAGAAAGTTCTGACAAAAGCCACCATCCTTCAATCCATACTAACACTAGCAAATATGCAATAGGTTTAGTACTTCCCGAAAGGATACAATAATAGCCTATAAAGGAAGAAATAAATGATGTCAAACAAAAATACCCTACAGTTTATCAAGTTTTATATGGAGCAGCAATGTAGGAAAACCTTAAGAACGACACATTAGTCCTCCAAAATTCAAACTATCAAGCAATCAATATAGATGATTATTAATGTTTGAAAATTACAATTAAAACAAGTGTATACAGTGTACACTAGGAAAATGTAATATTATAGGAAATTATCTATTCAATATAAATAGAAAAAAGAAGCTTGAAAGAAAGGAATTGAAAAAGTCCAAACAAATGACATGATGTACAAACATATTCTAACTCCTTAAAAAATTGACTTTGAACCAGGACAAGTTAGAAGACATCATCCTCCATTAAAAGAAAAAAAGCATTAGTAATACTTAATAATTATCCTTTCAAATAGGATTTTAATGAATTTCACAACCACCTACTCCCAGGCCGTATAGATAGAAACAAAACAAAAAAAATTGCAAAGAAAAACATCTACTAGAAAAATATAAGGGAGGATGTAGAAAAGTGTTTTATGAAATGCAGTAAGTGTTAGATAAACAATGACAAGAAAAGGTCCCCCAAATAGAAAACCTAATGCCCCAACCTGTATCAAACGTTAAGTGGAAGATCATATGCATAAATGTTGTCACATATCTACCTCAAACTTCTGAATAAAATCAACACATTGTGATTTTAGTAGATAGATTACCCAAACTTTTAATTGTTGGGTATGAAAGATTTAATCTGAACAAGAGGGATGATAGTTAAAAAAATTGGATTTCTGAATAGGTTCAATTCATTTCAGATAAATATTAATAATTAATATTTTAAAATATTTATAATATATATAAAATAAAAATATGTAAAACATACATATATATAAAATAATCCATAAGCAATGAACATACATAAATACAAGAACAAATATTTGTGAGTCTCAGATTTCCATAGCATTAAAATTAAAAGACAAAAATTTCCATACTTTAGAGCCTAAATTCAGAATTGAAATGAAACTCAGAATTTTTAAACTTCTGCAACATCAAAATCTACTTCAATTTTAAAAAATGATTTAACATCAAAACTATTACTAGCATTTTCACCTAGTCATGTACTAAGCTAATTATCATCAACTATAATTGCAAGATTTCCTTCAAGGGTGATTCTCCACGGGTGACTTGACAGCTTCATTTTCAAGAGAGCATTCAACTAATCACAAAATATTGTGGACAAACACAGAATTTGAGTTTTCTAGACCCACGAGTAGTATGGATCAAATCATGCATTCTCCAATCTATTTCACACACAGAAACACTGGAATATAGGCTGAAGATTCATATGACAAACTTTTGAAATTCAGCACAAAAATCCATTGTTTATGAGGATTGTTAGCCGGAAAGAGTAACAGTACAGAACAATACACCGTTGGGCAAAACATGCTGCATTTTACCGCAAAGAGCTTGCAGAGCCTAATATTGTAAAGATGCCATCTAGACTAGGGGTAGCATAGATGGGTCATGTCCCATCTTGTAGATATATGTATAAGAAAAGATATGAATAACAGTATAAAAGAGATATAAGAAGGACAATCCAGGAAGAAAGAACAAAAGGGTGAATGTAAGAACTTTGTATGAAATAGTATGTAAATTGTATAAGGATTGTATGTAAGAAAGAAAGAGATAGGTAGAGTCTAGGGGAAGATATATTGTACTCTTTTAAATATGATTAATATAATGACCACTGGAATTCTATCTGTATGATGTTATCCATCAATTAGTGAATATCTATTTAGTTCATCCTGTGAAGTTCGGGGTATAAACTACAACACTCAGAAAGTACTCAGGGCTCAGAACTTTGGTTTATGTTTCCCCAGATTTCTTGCTAACAAGGATCCATCTGAGTTCTATCTACTTTTTCCTCTTTAATGCCAAATATATCCTTCTTATTTTTTCCTCAAAATATCATGTTTATTGTTGCAAATAAACCTTTATTTATCTCCTCATCTTTTCCATAATCCACTTCTTCTAATTCAAGTTCTAAATAGCAAGTTAATCTTGTAAAGGACAATGTAGTGTCTCTCAATGGTTGTCAATAATTTCCCATATATGCTTGATTTCTTCAACATTGCTCTTTTCCTTTGCTCTGTTTGTACTCTTTCACACAAAAATCCCATGCAAATTGGTTTGTCATGAAACATTCTCAAATATTGGACAACAAGCTCACACAAATTTGAGACCTTCTCAACCTTCTATCAAAATGTACTTCCTCAAATAATTGTTTCATTATCTCATCAAGGAGGTCCATTGAAAAAATTACAATTATGATTCACCATTAACGACCACTTGTAATGTCCCAGCTGGAAATTTTGCAAAATATGCAATTTTCCTATATTTTCCAAAGTTCCATAGGGACCACCGCCAGCCCCCAGCCCCCTCCCCCCTTAAAAATTCCCATGTTTCCAAAATGGGGACCTTGTAAATAAGTGGAGACATTGGGAGCATGTCCCCCTACCATCCCACAACCTCTGCTACAAACCTAAAGGATGTTTTTGAGATGTCCCCTTGGTTTGAGGATGGCTTGGAGACTTTGAGACATCCACAAGACATCCAAGGGATTCCCAAGAGTCTCCCAACTATCTCCAAGACTTCAAAGTGTACCCCATTGTAGAAAAATGAAAAAGTCAATAATTTTAAAAAAATCAAAAAGTATTTTTCATTTGCTTGCCACCAACCCTAACCATAATAGTCTATGGTCCTGTTGATGCGGTTTTTGTGACCATACCAAAAGGCAGAACAAAATAGTTTTGGGGCTACTCCGTTCTCTCTTGATCAAAGTATTCCATGCGCTAAGATTGCGAGAAAGTTCGCATGTTCAACTCCAAGGTTCCTTTAGTGCGAATAGACCCAGTTTGGTTGATGTGTATTGCTGTGTTCGTACGAGGGGACTTACACAATTGTTCAGATTTCTTGCAGTCAGCAGCGGGTATGTGATTTGAAGGGGATTCTTACGTGTATGATTTGGCAATGTGGTCTCTCTCCTAAAACTAATCAGAAATATGCGGAAAGTAAAAGAGGAAAGGGCCTAAGAGATTTATACTCTATTCTAAATGCAGGGTATGTGGGGCTTCGTCTCAATAGACTTCAACCGGATTTCACCTAGCCTCCGTCGGACAGCCTCAGCAAAATCGGTGCAATCTTCAAAGGGGATAGCAAAAGGTATTCAAGCGTAGTTTAACATACATACACCATCGTATCAACGATATGCAAGTATGTAAGCCACAACCGGTTAAAACACACAAGATAATGTCCATTGGATCACTAAGGCGACTTATCATCAATAAGCCGCTAGTGGTATGAAAATAAAAGCGAAGCTATCTCAATAAAACACCACACACCAAAATAAGCTACTTGCATGAATTTAAGCTACTTGGATACAAAAGGAAGAAGAAACCTTGCTAGCATTTCATGACAAGACTAATTCCATCATCAATGAAAAGATCTATTATCATAAAATGTGTTACACAACAATCTCTTCAAAAGTTTTCAAAGGGAAAACTTTCTCTCTTCTCCAAATTATGCAAAATGCTCTACAATACTACACTATCTAACTCTCTCAATGTCTACTCTGATTCTAACTTTCTAATCTTCTAATTCTAATCTGATCTTCTAACCGTGTTGCAATGAGGGGACTCCCTTTATAGCTAGCCAAGTCCCAAAGGATTCGGGCTTAGGGTTACAATCAATAGAGTGGGCTGTAATCGTACAATTCACTCTAACCCTAAAACTCATGCATTAGGGAGCGGGTGCTGCCAATGAACTTCTAAAGATTCCCCGCCACCCCAAAAATAGCAAATGCACAAATGCTCCATATTCAGTCTTCTAGAAGATTCGCCCAAGAGGTGGTTCCTATCAGTCTCTCGACCGCCAACTCAACAAATTTGCTATAATGCCTCAACCTCATGACTGGGGCCAGGCGTAATCATCAATCCAACCTAAAACTCTAACACCGCGGATCAATGCTCGTACTTTGTACAAGATTTTCTTCAAGCAGCCTAATGAGTCCTGCGTGTTTTGGATCAAAGTGGAGAATGTAGCAGTATTTTCAAAGTCATCCTATACAAAGGTCTTAATATCTGCGAAGAAAGGCACCAGCAAACCCCTCAAATTATCAAAACTTATCTCATTTGGATTCAGCCGCCTAGCAAATATGGCCTCAAAGGTGTTCTCAACTCCATCTATGATGTTGGCCATATTTTATGTATCCTGGCCGAACTACCGTCGATCGGTTAGCCACCGTGGATAGCCACATCACCACCGAGAATCATATCTGGCCATTCCCGCCGGTACCGACACTCCATCAATCAACAATCGCAATGGCATTATGCCTCAATACCTCAAGGCGCTTCGATCACCTTACTCGATAGATAGAGGTATCGCCCAAGCATGATCCAATCGCGATCTATCCGTCAAAATAGTAGAGGTCACAAAGGCAAAGGCAAGGTCTCCATGAACTTCTCTGCCTCAAAGATTTAACTCCTCGGTGGACTCCATTTTATTCCGCCTCCTCGCGGCTATCCTCCCCAACTCTACTAAGCCGCTGATCGACTCTCTAGGAATATCCGCCGGAGGCTCTATCACTGGTACATCCTGCCCTCGAGAACGAGACAACTGCTGAACATATCCGATTAGTGCCTTGTGTTCTCGTTTCAGCTTCTTATATTTTCCTTCTTTCTTGAGCAATCTATCCTTGAGGGCAAGGAAGGAGTTATCACACTCCTCAACAATCTGAGCACCAGTAGGGCGTCCCAAGTCAAGAGTGGTGACCACATAGTTTTCAGGAGCTGCTTCATTCCGGTCACACTCGACTCGTGGGACAGCTACGTGAAGAGAATAGAGCCATCCTCATCGCTGGAGATCTTCAAAACTTCTTGCTTTCTTCTTCTGGAGGAGCATCATCCGGGTTCAAAAAAATTCTTTTCCATCTCAACTCCGCCGGATCAATCTCCTCACTGCTTTTCATCATTCTTAAGCCACCCGCACCCTATATAGTATACGAAGGCCGCCGCCCTGCGGCTCTCGACCTTCTCTAACCTGCTCCACTTCTTCCTCATTCTCGGCGAGGCCTATTGTCCTCATGGCCGAAAGTCACCGACACGTATCATCATCATCGCCATCATCTGCGGTCACTTAACTCGGCCAAAACTGAGGGTCAGTATTAGTCCCTCTATCATCGTGTCATCAATCCCGACAGTACATTGGCACTCGCCAATCGACTCTCCGGAGGTTGAATATCACTCAGACTTCCTGCAGACTGACATTCATTGCAACCTCCGACGTAATAAAGACACCTCTCAGATACTTGGAGAACGTGGTTCCAAAGGTAATCGCCATCGCGGACTCGTGAGGCTCCGCTTAAACTTAGCTCTTTCTTTCGACTCGACCCTCGTGGTGATCCGGTTTTCTTCCGGTGGTGGCGTCCTGCGGATCTCCCATCATATTGTAAGTCAAGGCAATTGACCTACTCTTCAAGCTGTTCACTCTCCTGTCAACCCATGCCCTGGTGAATGTCATAACCGGGATAGAAAGAGTATCCAAATCAGCAACCTCGGGCTCTGACCAATCTATAGGTGGAAGTGGAGTATCCCTAATACCGTGATAGTCCGGATGAACAACATCCATATCCTTGTCGACTGTCCGAATCGAACTACCTCACACTCCCCATCGTAGTAATCGCGAACCTAGAGAACATTCTCTTCCTTACCTCAATTTCATCAACTGCATCAGCCCAATAATCCTCAATAGTGGCCTTATGTTTAAACTCCTCCGACAGAACCCAATTGATGTTATGGTGTGGGTTGTAGTGTTGTCGGCTTATATGATATGAGAAGTGATAAAACTGAAGCTCACTTTCAGCTTCTCTAGCTGCCTGTATTGAAGGACACACCTCATCCGAGTTGCCCATCACAATCGGAAACTCTATCCCCCCTTTCTTCTTTCTTTGATTTCCGTCGTGCTGCAAGCAATTGTCCTGGATAATTTCTAGCATTATTATATTCTGTCTGTTGGGTACTTAGGCAAATTTCTATACTGTATGACGCAGAAACCTGGTACCCTAATGTATGAAAATCTTGGAAATCAGAGGAAAACTAAAGACTCCATACCTCTCTAATCGTACTCTCCCGGCATCCCTTAGAGATTCTGGTGGATGCAACCCCTCTCCGGGCGTACTGATGTACATGGTGAATGAATCGTTGACACGCTTGTAGTAGGTTGTGCTCGACAGGTGCAACTGTGGACAAGCCTGATGGATTTTGAATTGGTGAGAGCCACAACCGATGGGTTCCTTGTAAGAAATCCCCCTGTACCTCGTCATCCGTGCCAACATGTAAATAAGGTAGGAGCTCATGTAAAACGTTTTAGTCCTCCGCAAGCTCAGGAGCTGCTCATGTATGTTATCGCTGATCATCTCAGCCCAATTGACATAGTCCTTGCCCTCTAACACCAGGTTGATGTAATAAAACATCCAAGGCTCGAAAATGTAGGACTGTGGGCAACCACCAACCCTGCTCAGCAACATGATAAGATCACAGTACTCCTGTTTCAGGTCCTCCGCTATGATCTGTTTCAGCAACTTCGCACGAGAAGGCTTTGGAGTGCTCATCCAGTGAGTGTTAATTGTATCCATGCACCGTTCAAAAGCAGAAGCATGCATCCGCTCCGCTCGCTCCCTGGACTTGTAGATCATGTTTCTGTGCACCGGGATCCCAAAAGCTTCACCAATGGCTGCCGGAGTAAGATTGGCAAGTACTTGGCCATCTGGTGACATGATCGACCGGTGTTCTTTCTCGTAGCAGTTGGCGCACTCCATTATAAGCTCTGAGCACTGAATAGCTGGCGGAAAACCAGCAGCTGCATATAATCCACTTCGGACGATGTTGTGCGAAGTGACCGAAGCCCGATGACTTCCAATCCCGAACAGCCTGTTCTTGAGGGTCTCCAAGTTGACAGCGCCCAGGTTAGTATCCGTCAACTTGCCCAGCTTTGAAATAAACTTCGACTCTGGCATGAATGTTTTGCTGAGCTTCTTGATCGTAGCCTGTCTTGAGGCACCATTGTCCTTTCCGGTTGTCCTCGCTTCAGCCATCTGCAACATAACAAACATTCATCAGCAATTAAATTTAATAAAATGATACACGATATAGGGGCTGCAGTCGAATTCTAGAAGCTGCAATAACTCTCGTGTTTGCAAACCTCAGCTTCTTCTCTTGAATATGTTCGAATTCCGACACTTAAAACAGATTTCTAAGTGAACTTTGATGACTTTACTTCTCAATCAGCAATCAGCAATTTGAACTTCTATGTCTTCGTATCAGCAATCAGCAAATAGCAAACTTGCAAGTTCGTACTTCTAAGTTCTCAACTATTTTACTCACTACAAGGCGTCCCACAGGCAACTTCAACAAATCAGATTTCAGCCACTAGCAAAGTCGTACCTCTTTCAAGCTTTCAGCAATTTCTCAGTAAATACTTCTTTAACCAGCAATGGCGTACCTCTTGACTTTAGTAAATACTTCTCAGCAACTTCAAATTTAATCAACTCTCAAGCTTCAGCAACTTAAGGCATCCCTCCTCAAACAACAAATTTAATCAACTCTCAAGTGCGCCTCCTTCTCAGCAACAATCGAATTCCTTCAAGCCTCGGCAACTTCGCCTTCCTCAGTTGTGAAAACAAGTGAAAAACTTGCTCATTTTATAGCTAGAATTCGAATTCTAGAAGGAGTTAATTTTAGCCAGTGCCATTAAACTCCACTACTCCACTTCAAGAATTCGAATTTTCCCTCCCTGGTGTTTCTGACACTTGTCTCCAGTCGTCGGGAATATTATTCTTCTAGAAACTCGACTTTGACTGGCGTTTTGGATTTTGTTTTCGAAAAATTTAATTTAAATTCATCATTTTTTACTCACCAGCCGGAGCTCTGACATTTGAAATCGAATTTTTAACTTCATCACCTGCTCTGGAAAATTCATCCTCAAAGAATTTAATCAAAATTATCTAGGCAACCGACTTCAGATTCATTGTTCGAAGAAAATTCATCTTGAAAACTCATTTTATTCAAATTTGCCTTAGAAAATTTAAAATTTTCCCTTAGGAAAATTCACAATTCGAGCACTGATTAAATTCTTCACTGAAAGAGTGTCGGCGAAGCTCAGAAGACTTGGAAATCCATCATTAATCGCAAACGTTCAGTACCCAGAAACAAATTTTCTTCAGAACGCCTCGAATCCATGGGTACCCAACGAACGGGTTCATTTAATTTTTCAATTTTGAACCTTAGAAAAAATATAATTTCCATCATTTAAATTCGTTCTTCGCCTGTGATCACTCTGTGTTGCTCTGACTTCTTGAAAGATTTGAATCGCCTTGCAATATCATCGTCTCTGACTTCATCACTGAGAAAAGTTGCTCGTGCTCTGAGAAATTTCATCAACTTGGAGCTCTAGGCGTATTTTCCAAGGAAAATAAATTTGCCTTAGAAAATATTAAATCATCTTTGCATTTTTTGAAAACTTGCCTTAGAAAAATTTTGATTGCCAGTGGAGAGGAATTTCCTATCAACTTCATTTAGAAGAAAGTTTACATTCCCGGCACGCCTTGCACATTTTATTCTCACTTCACACTTGGAAAATATTCATTAAAAGTCCAACGCCTTAGAGAAATTTCTAACACTTAGGCAATATTTTATTTTCCCTCTGAGGCGCCTAGCACACTTCATTCTATTCTCACCAATCTCAAACATTTCAACGCCTTAGAAAATATTTCCAATACCTTATAACTCCCTTACATAGGCGCACCTTATACTTGACATTTTATTCTTAACGCCTTGAAATATTTTCTAACATATACCACGCCTTAGGAAATTCCAACGCCTTATAACTCCCTTCACACGCCTAGCAAAGTCTCTCTAAGGCCCACCACCTTGGGCGCATTCTACACATGATGGAGGACAACGCCTATCTTTTACCACTTTTCACCATGCTTTGGTAAACTTTTCACCTTAATTACCACCTTTAATTACCTTTCACATTGAAACATGGGCGCATTTCCTTGTAGGAGGAGGATGAAACTTGCCACCACGCCTTGTGACCCTTCACCTTCTTTATTTTCGTCTTGACATGCATGATTTGGGCGCATTTTACCCCCTAAGGAGGACGAGTTTGCTTTGACTTGTTGACTTGCTTCAACTTGAGCGCATTTTTTATGGAGGTGGAGGATAAAAGTGTTGACTCGTTGACCTTACTTGCCTTGTGGGCGCATTTTGACATGTCTGGTGGATAAACCTTTTGGAGTGACCCTTCGCCTCCTATTTTTTGTCCTCACATGACCCAGTTTGGGCGCATTTTGGCCTTGGAGAAGGATAAGAACTTTGACTCTGCTTTGACCTCCTTGAATTTTGGGCGCATTTTCATGCTTGTGAAGGATGGGCGCATTTTGATGTGCGAGGCGGATTTTCATGCCTTAGAAACTTTTTAAGCTTTTTCCCTCTTTCTCCTTGGGCGCATTTTGCCCCTGCTGCAGGATAAAAACCTTTGACTTTCTTTGACTTTCCTGCCTTGGGCGCATTTTGCCCTGGGTGGTGGATGAACTTGTATCTTGGAATTTTTTTATGCCTCTTCATCAACTGGGCGCATTTTGCCAGGCTTGCTGGACGAAGTTCCAGACTTAGACAAATCTTCGCGTTCCTCGCCAGCCTATGTGCCCTGCTATTTATAGTAAGTTCTCTGAATTTGCGCCTCTGAAGCTCGGATCAACTCGAAATTTTAAACGTAGCATCCTCACAACTTTATCAATCTGTCGGCACTGCCACTTTTAGTCACCCTGCTATTTATACCCTGTTTCTGAAGATGGCTTACTATAAATAGTAAGCTCTTGTTTCTGATAGCTCCCAAACTCCGATCGACGTGAAATTCGAATGAGGCGACCCTCACCACGTGACCTTACTGGCTGACACTGGTGCATGCAGCTGATTTACTATTTTTAGCATGTTTCCAATTTGACTTATTATAGTGCTCCGTTTGACCTGAAATTTCACCAGCAGATAGCCTGAAGGACGCTGATCGCAGTGGTTTACACCGGATTTTGAAGATTTTGACTTTTGATGCCTATTTTTAGGCTCCGAAGCTGGAAACCCCTAATTTGTATCAGATGCTTATCAAAAGATCTCGCTTGCCTTTCGCTTTCAAGAACACCGCGGATCGCCTCGCGAATCAATCGCCGGGTGTATGGCCGACACACTCGCTAAAAAATAGCAAGTTCCTATCGAGTGAGAATCCTCGTTTGCATGTCACACCATCGCGAAGCTCTCGAAAAACCCATTAGGAATCACCTGACATGCAAAAGAAACCTCGACATGCAAACCCTAAAAATAGCCTCGGAAGGCTGAATCCTGAAAGTGATCATCTCGACTTGCATGTTACGTCATCGCGAAGGTCTTGAAAAACCCAGAAGGAATATCCAGACATGCAAAGAAAAACTCTGCATCTGGACCCTGAAATCTGCCCTGGAAGCTGGACTGCTAAAAATAGTAAGTTGTCCGTTTTTGCTCAAATTTGGCATGCAAGCAGTCTGATATACTCTGAATGTCGTGTGATGATCGGAATCTCAAAATAGCTGACGAACTGCCCTGAATTGTGCACTTACTAAAAATAGCAAGTACCCTGAATTTGATGAAAACTGGCTGGAAGCCTGCTGGATGTCTGCTGACAACAATGTTAAGTTCAATTTTCAATTTTCTCACTTTACTTGACCTTAGACTGACCAGAAACGATGAAACCCTAATTTTAGACTTGGTCAGAATTTTCGTGTTTAAGCTCAATGACTGACACAATCCCCCGAAAGACGGACATCAGGAAAGAGACAGAGCGGGAGAGAGAAGAAAACCCAAGCCAAAAGACCGGAACGGAGCAAAAATTAGGGGGTCCCCATCTTGAATGGGGCGATGTGTGAAAAGGTCACAACAGGTCCCCACCTAAATCCTAAGAACTCACACAAAAAATTATAAATAAGCATCTAAGTTGCCTCATTCCAAATCACTCTCAAGTTTCAAAAATAGCAAGGACTTGGTGTTGCTAAAAACAAACTGATAAAATTGTGGAAATGGCATGTGCCATGAAGGTTTGTGTGGTTTTGAATGCCTTAATTTGCACTTGGCGGCAAGAGCTTTACCCCCATACCCCTGCAAGGGGCACTACTCCTTGACCCTAAAAGGGGCTTTTCCCCCTAACTCCCACAAGAGACGCTGCCCCTCAAGCCCGATGGGGGATCAACCCACAAACCTCCACTTGTCACCGCCCCTCCCTTGTCCCCAAACCTAGGCCCTTGGTCCCTCTATCCCCATCACCTCATCTTGAGACTTGGTGGAGCATAGGTATTTTCTAATTAGTGCAAAATATAATAAATATGAAATGTAAAGTATAGATATGAAACTTCAACATTGGAATGTTGATTGATAGACTAAGATAATAAATAAATATGGGAAACCCTCATATGGGGTTCTTTGTTTGTTTGGCCCTCAACCATAGTTCCCTAAATAGTATAGACATTAGCAAATGCATTCTCCTTACATAGGAATGTGTTTTGGATATGTTGGTTAGACTTATGCTCCAAGTGTACTTCCAATTTTCCTCCTTAGCCCTCTACTAGTGGGAAGCATCAACATTGAGGTTCTCTTTTGTCTATAGTGTTGTCACAAGTTTGGAAAGTCTTACCTAATGTTACTTGCTTCTTATTTATTTTCTTTGTCATCTAGAAGATGACTTTTTCTTTTGGAGAGGATGATGTAATCGGCATACAATACCTTTATTATGTTTCGTTAATATGGTTGCATCCAACTATGTATTAATTGTTTGTTAGCTTTCAAGTAGTTATAGGCATCGATTGATAGATAATTGTATTCTTGTGGCAACAATTGAGTCCTTTAAATGGCATTAGTGTAGTTAAGGAAAGTAATTTGATCCTTGGCTAACCATCTCTGGTCTAATTTTGTAATAACTTCATGTGGGAAAAAAAGATATACTTTAGTCCTATATCTAGTATACATTGTTATCGCTGTCATTAATTCAAGTATTAGTTTTGTCAGATAAAGCAATAAACAAAAGTAACTAGACCCAACTTAAACTATCATTATTAAAATTATTTCCCTTTTTTTTATCCCTTAGCTTATGAGAAATAAGGAATAGAATATTGTCATGTCCCCTCGCACGACCTGGATTAAACTACTTACCATGAAGATTGACAAAGGTATTGAAATGAGAGAGAGAAAAAACGAGATTGCTCTGGAATTAAAAAACTGTCATTCACATTACACCAAAAAACTATTACATAGTATTGCCTTTATAAGGCCATTATTCCCGTATAAAACTAGTTACAGGAATATAACTTCCAAAACCAATAGCATGTTAATTTATTTATTTAACTAATCTATGTTAAGCGTTAATTCCTAACACCCCACTTTAGTGCTAACATAGGAACCTTTTATTCTGTGTTGTAACATATCGATGGTTGGCTTTGGTTTTTTCCTGCATCTTCTAAATTGCCCCCCTTTAATGGAAAAAATTCTTGAATGTTGGTTTCTACCTATTTGATTGGAAGAGGGTGAAACCATTCCATTGAAATATCAGCATGTCCCGTCATCCTCTGTTACTCCCGTCACTTCATAATGAGCCCAGTATGCCTGACAAGATGGCAATGCAATACAAACACCCAATCTTATTCTCGTCTCCTTTTATGCTTAAATGGTAGATAGAAATCGTGGCAGGTTATTAACATTCCTATGAAAGCTCTCCAGGATATAGCGTGGTTCTCATATGTTAACACTTCAACGGGACCATATAGAGAATCCGTCGATTCAAGTGCAGCCGATGCCAATGCCAGTGATAATTACGGATATCACAATAGCGAATAGAGGAAAGAAATACAAGGTAATATTGAGTGCGCGATGATAGTCTCTCATCTTCGGCAGTACGACCATTGAATGATCCCGTGCCAATAAGAATTAGGAATATGCCTATGCCAGGCCTGGAAGTTCACCAATCAATAGATAATATATATGTAATAGGATGCCAACAACAATATGCGATAATAGAAATCACATAGCCATTTGCATATACTCCTCCTGTCAAAGTTCTGTTAATGAAGTTTCAGCAAACAACGTTCAATAGACAATAATCGACAATAAATCACACAAGTTTGCATATTAACTGCTTTTTTTTTTTAATACAAATCTTCAACCCTTATCTCTAGAAACCACTGGCAAATTTAATGGTTCAGGGAAAGCAAATAGAAACTTATACAGGCTTTTGCAGGACAATAACTGGAAAACTAAATATTCATTTTTGAAATTTTCAGTTGGTTTCTAACACCCGGATATAATCACTCTTCTGCAATAGATTGGGGAATATACAAATTTTTGGAATGACAACAATGAATAGAGTGAAGTGTTAAACAATGGCAAGAATGAACACGGTGGAGAGAAAGAGAAGAAATGCAGATGAATGATGGAGTCAAAAAGGGTTTTGCACATGGTCTTCACTGTAGTACCATTGTAAACACTCCTATGAAAAAAAACAAATGAATGGAGAGAGATCGGAGAGAGATCCAAGAGGAAACT